>CACRXK020000347.1:2355-66544 GCA_902702795.2 Paramuricea clavata
TGTCAACTTAACTGTCAACTTAACTGTCAACTTAACTGTCAACTTAACTGTCAACTTAACTGTCAACTTAACTGTCAACTTAACTGGCAACTCTGGCAACTTAACTGGCAACTTAACTGCAACTTAACTGCAACTTAACTGCAACTTAACTGCAACTTAACTGTCAACTTAACTGTCAACTTAACTGTCAACTTAACTGCAACTGCAACTTAACTTAACTGGCAACTTAACTGGCAACTTAACTGGCAACTTAACTGTCAACTTAACTGTCAACTTAACTGTCAACTTAACTGTCAACTTAACTGGCAACTTAACTGGCAACTTAACTTGCAATTGTCAACTTAACTGGCAACCTAACTGTCAATTGTCAACCTAGGTAACAATTTAACTGGCAATAAAAATTGTTGTAACATGAGCCGTCAGGGGCTCCGTAGTCAGGGGCTCCGTAGATAACAAACAGCCAGAGAGCACATAAGGGCATTTTTACAACTGTCGCACTAAACAGTATAACATATGCATTTTAGATTCTAAGACTACAGTTTAAGTGTTCCTTATTAATAGCCAACTTAACTGGCAACTTAATTGTCAACTTAACTGGCAACCTAACTGTCAACATAACTGTCAACTTAACTGTCAACTTAACTTGCAATTGTCAACTTAACTGGCAACTTAACTGTCAATTGTCAACCTAGGTAACAATTTAACTGGCAATAACATTTGTTGTAACATGAGCCGTCAGGGGCTCCGTAGTCAGGGGCTCCGTAGTATTTAAACTTCGTATCTTGATATTTAATCAAACCTTTTCGATTCATGAACAGGCGGGAACTTGTCTTCGAGTGAACCACACGAGGCAACGGCGAAATACTAACGGTAGTACTGGCACAGCTGCAACCCAACCTAAATTTGAATAATTAAAATACAGACTTCTCATTGGTGGGTATTTACAAAAGAATCTCCTTGATTGGTCAAGTCTCTGCTGAGGGATTTTAAATCTTACTGGCTGATACAAAATTAGTATTCAGAATTTATAATATATATGCTGCATTGCCAAAATGCAGAGGACAAGCAAACAAGGGGGGGACCACAGGAAATTTTTCAAAAATTCAAAACATGCCCCAAACCACTCCAAACTTTCTGAAAATTGACGAGAAAAAAAAAATCACCCTCACCCCCAGGGCATTTCTCCCAGGGACTTCCCTTCGTTTGGGAAAGAGAAAATGCCCTGAGAACGAGGTTGGTCACAGGCTATGGTGATGCGGCGACCACAGAATTATGTACCACTACTTGTACCTGATAGCTTTCCGTAGCGGCGCGAAAAAGCACCTATCCGATGATACAGAATGTACAACTTTCAGAAGCTGACCGAAACAACATCTCTCCTTTGCAACAATCCCTCTGAAAATAGCGTTCCTAAAAGGTATGGATAGGTGTTTTTTCACGTGGCTACGGAAACCTATCTGGTACAGTGAAACCGAGTGAAACCCACCTTACAATAATAGAATACTGTCACACTGTGTTACTCAAAGTAAATTCGGAATATGATTGGTTTGGGCGAAAAAGAGTCCGCAACTGCAATTTATCCATAATACCAAGTTCTAAAAATATATATTGGTACAAAAAACTTGGTTGATTTTCAATCCCCATTTATATGATCATTTATTATCTGGAATATACAGTTTTATTCACCAAAGTGATGTACATTTATTGATGTAATCATTCTTGCGGGGTATAGTTATTCTTACGCGCAGTTATTCTTGCAATATTTTGCAAGTTATTCAGTTTGCAATTGCAAGTTATTCAGCAATACTACTACTAATAGCTTTATTCATCCATCTTAAGAATTAAGATATCGTACGCTGTTATTCTTGCGGGCAGTTATTCTTGCGCGCAGTTATCCTTGCGGGGCAGTTATTGCTGCGCGCAGTTATTCTTGCGCGCAGTTACTCTTAATTTGCAGTTATTCTTGTAAGTTTCTTTTGTAAGTTTGGTCTAGTCATTGCTTCAATAGATGAGAATACTCTGAAAACATTGTCAAAAGTTGTCAGTGGCGACTCGCGATTAATATGAAGCTAGTTTAGCTTCTGCATTTGTGTTACTGCATACAAAATGTTTTATTTTGACGCAATATCATGTGATGAGATTAATATCCAAAGAACGGGGCTGATGTTTTCTGGGGGGCAGTTGAAAGTTTGCCCGAATTGTTATGGAGAATTGTAATGAAATAACCTTATTTTAACAATTTTCTGATAAATCTGCCCGAATTTTCTTGATTTTTCCTAGCGTTTGCCCGAATTTCCATGGTTTTCCAAAATTGGTCGTACGCCTATGGTAATATCTGGACATTGGACTAGTATTCCAAAGGTCGCGGGTTCCATTCCCACCGTGGTCAAGCAAACTTTTCGGCTTGACCGGTGTGGATGTACACTCAGAGTATTTAATAACATCACAAACATCGCCATTCACCAGAGTACATAACACCAACACAAAAAGTATCTGACATGTGTTCATTAATTAAAACATTTATTAACAACAATGCCGTTACAGTGCATTCGATAATTTGTTACTCTATTAACAAAAGGCAATCTGACATTCATATTTTTGCGAAAAATGAACAGTTGTTAACCTTTCAACGCGCATGGGTAATGATTAAAAATGTCTACATATCGCAAGCAAATGATTAATATTCGTGGTGAAACTCATGTGCTGGATAAATTAGGAGTTATAGAAAGCTTCTCTGTTTGATCAACCTTAGAACCATTGTCGCACAAATAAATTTTGCTCTTGGTGCGATTTTCTTCGTCTGATAGATGTAAACGAGTGAATGAGTTATGAATGAATGTTCAGTGAGAAAAATACTCAGAATATTCACAATTCATCTACTCGTTCATGCACAAGCATCAGAAGATGAAAATCGCAAAAACTACAAGCGACCCGCACATACCTGACGCGATTCGGCAACGCGACGCGAATTTTCAGTTTTCAAAAACAAATAAAACCGTCAACGGATAAAAATTTCACAAGATATGCAGATCAAATAGCTAAAATTGCTTAAGTGGTTCCGAATATTTGAAAAACATTGAAAAATATTAAAGTTAAATGTCATTGAAAACTGAAAATTCGCATCGCGTTGCCAAATAGCGTCCGGTCTGTATGGGGCTTTAGTATGATTCTTATTGTAAAAAAATGCTCGCTCTAGACTTAAGCAAAACTACAGCAAACACAAGCAAACGTGTGAACACATTAGTACAGAAAGACATTGTGTAGTTGCTGGTGAAGGCTAGGAAGTCTTTGTACAACTTATTGTAAATAAATGTAAATCAATCGCCACCATCATCACCACCACCATTCTGGTTGTTCTTCATTGGAGATGGGTTACGTGGCGAGTGGGAACTGGAACGACTTCTGGAACGTGAACGTCGTGGCGATCTTGAGCGAGATCTGGACTGTGGAGATCTGGATCGAGACTTGGAACGAGGCTTAGAGCGAGACCTCGAGCGAGACTTGGAGCGGGATCTGGATCGAGAGTTACTACGACGTCGTCTTGAACGAGATGAAGATCTGAATAATTATATCAATTTAGTAATCATTTATTATAATATATTAAATGAATAATAATTCATCATTAATCTTAATTAATTAATTGCAGTAATAAATTTACGTGGTCTTTCCCAAAAGTATTATATTATAAATTAATCTAGTTTGGCCTAAATTTTTGAACTAATAATTTAAATCCAAATTAAATGAACAATCCAAAATTCCTGTACCTTGAACGGCTTCGAGATCGAGAACGTTTGGTTTTCGGAGTGTCCTAAAACCAAAGATAGAAAATCAGCGATTGTCATTTCTTTCAAGAGCTGATCAAAAAGTATGAAAGGAAACTTGACTTACATCAATGAGACGAACTTTCTTGCCATTTAATGTGGTTCCATCTAACTTTCTTACAGCATTTCGAGCATCAGAATGTGTTGCAAATTCCAGAACTCTGAAAGATTAAAGATGCATTATTTTCCCATGTAACTGTTGCTGTAAGGAAACCATCAATTCACACCCCCCCCCCCCAATATTTTGTTCATCGTGTGCACCTACCCTTCACCCTTGTTAGGTCTGTGGGCGTCGCCATAAGTGACATCTCCAGCTTGTCGTACGTAATCTTTTAAATCCTGAAGTGATCAAAATTCATTTATACAACATCTTCATCTCAATCTTCTTCCTGTGACCAGTTTCGCTTTTTGCATATTGAACCGGTGTTTATTTTCAGAGAAAAAATTTTTTATTGCTGTTTTGTCATGCTCTGATCCATCAGATTTACAGTCATTTTTGGTGACTGGTGAAATATTAGGGCCAAGTTGTTTCTTTCTTAATTACATCTTAATAATAGCCCATTTTAATTCAGCAGTATTGAATGCCGATAATTTTACTGGAAATATGTTGTATGCAGCATATTCTCACAAACTTTACACTTAATTAGATTTAAACAAAAGCATCAAAATAGGCTGTTCAAAAATGAAAATGTATGTCAAATTGAAACTGTTTTAAATTGGGAATTGGACAAAGCTTCCTCGTTCATTTCAACAAACCTAGAGCAGGTTTCATAGCAATTGAATTTAGGTCACAGCAAAAATTAAAGGTGCATCTTCGAAAGATACACAGGTCGAAACATCTCTCTCCGATGTCATCCGAGCGCAGCCACATAGCATCAGACATCTTAGATGACATCAAGCTTCTCAAACATTCGATTCATTCAATTAGCTTCATGTAATGACATCACAATGACATTTTCAATTGGCATCGTCTAACGACATCTCTAACGACACCTCAAGCATCAAAGCCTCTGTCATCTCTCACTGTATGCCTGCTGGCCACCAGTCTGCAGGCTCAGTGACTCACATCTACACATCTTACTGAAATGATTTAAATAATTTCTTAGAATATTTCTTGGAAAATTCTTAGGAAATTGTCTAAACAGATACTCTTGGAATGTTTTGGGAGATATATGGACAAAAATACACATATTAGGTTACTGGTCACTAGAGACCAAAGCCTTCTAATATTGCTTAAAAGTGTTTCTATAAAAGCTGAAACAATAAACTGTAATAAAATTAGCAAATAAAGCTAATGTTTATAGTGACCTACCTGCCAACTAACTCTTGTGGACAAATTTTCAACAAGAACACGCCATGGTGTGCGAATGGGTGCTCCGTATCTGAAACATTGTAAAATTAACCTATTTAGTGGCAGCACTCTCCCATTAGACAGAGTAAAATAATGAAGTATTAGGGCACATTGCCACTTACAAGTTAAGGTTACATCATATGATAGATTCCTGTTTCAGAAAAATTGTCACTGCGTGCTCAATTTTTTAGTTACGTTCCTCAAATTTGGTACATGCAATCATAACTAACTGTAGAGACTACTAGGCCGTTGGATGAGGGTCGAATATGTTCAATTCCGTAGCACCCCTCGTGTAACTACATAATTTTTACATGAATCTATAGATTATAACTTACTTAGTTAGAATCCACTTCCCCCCAAGCGAAATAGTTGCACAAATTGAAGTATAAGCCCTTCAAAGTTCACGCTTCCTCGTGTTTCGGAATCCATGAACCGCCATTGTTGTGTTGCAAATACGCATGCGCTTGAGCACAAAACACGTAATGCGCACGCGCAGATAAGAAAAACTGATCTCAATCTAGGACTGGACAAGAAAAATTATGAAATGTGCGAAAACAGGGCTGAAGTAAATGAATGAATGAATGAATGAATGAATGAAAAACTTTATTTTACTAGGGTAGCACATAATAGTGAATTCACACTAACAAACCTGTGGCCCTCAGATACAATAAAATATTACAATAATACATACTAGATTAACTAAACAATATATACATAAATAAGATTTCTAAAATACAAAATTAGTAGTTTGAAAATATTGTAGTAAAAGTAGTAAAATGTTTATGTTCTTTCTGATATTCTAAAAATATATTAACAATAGACCGTTTAAATGTTTTGGCTGATGCAATGGATCTTATGTTCAGCGGTAAACTGTTCCAAAGTTTACTTGTGCATGTTGAAAACCTTTTACCACCCGCAGTTTGACGATAATATTTCGGCGTTCTAAATAACAGTCCTGCACCACGTGTGGAACGAGAGTGCACTTCGCTATTCAAAAGCAGCAAATCTTTCAGATATTCTGGTCCCTCACCATTAATACGTTTATGCGCCAACATGCACCTCCTGATATCTTTTTCGACATAAAAAGGAATCCAATTAAGTTGATTGAATGCATCAATAGACGGATGCCGTGGTTCAAAATTTAAAATTATTCTAGCGGCACGCTTCTGAAGCTTGAAAAGTTTCAATATGTTGTCTTGTCTACAATTAGACCAAACAACACTACAGTACGTGAACAACGGCTTGATCATTGCATTATAGAACAAGACTATTAAAACAAGATGACATCGGAATATTTTAAAAATATATGATACTTTTATGTTCTGTGCATTTTAATGGAGTTTACCAAACATTCTGAGCAATGTACCGTATCGAGCCCTCGCCAGGAACACTTCCAAGCCAACATTACAATAATAACTTATTTAAAATATTAATTAAAATATGATGTTATTTTATACTACAGCAATTGCATAACGTTTGCAAGCAAATTTGTTTTTCAGGCTTTAAATATTATCACAATCCTAAACATTCAGAGCCGTACACAGCAGGGGAGGCAATAACATTATTAATTATTCATTGGATATTTGTGACGTTTTTCGCATATAGGCCTTACTGCCCCCAGCTGATGAAAATATTCTGCGTACGGTCCTGTAAACGTTCTAGAACTCATACCGTAATTTATCTTCTTTTTTTTTTGGGGGGGGGGGGAGAGGTATTTCTAATATACACAAAGAATCTGTTTGCACGTTTTATTCTCTTTAAATATGCAACATCGAGTACTGTGATTTTCTGTAAAATATCATAATTATCTTTCAAGTTTCAAATACAATTTCACTCCACGATTTTATACATTAATTGCTTACAGGAGAGGGCCGGGGAAGAAGTGGTGCTAAACAAAGAAATGACTATATACCATAAACTAAGTATTACTCGGTATTCACAATCGTATTTATTCTCTAAATCTTTTCCCGTTAATTAATTTTATTAGTCCAGGTAATGGTTGTTTATTGGCTTTGCGTCTAATCCATTATTGAGCCAAAGAACGCAGGTTAACTCTTTGCCTCAAGGGCCAACGTACCAATTCTGAGTTACGCTGACTGGAACCTCATTACGACTCTGTTTTTGTACCAACCAATCCTCAAACACTCGTATTTCGTTGTTCATGTACGCCTTTAGCGTAGCCATGTTGGGGCTCGGGGTACCCCCCCCCCGTGGTAAAATTTTGGTGCCCCCTGAGAAAATTTATTCTATAAAAAGAAGTGAAACATAGCCCACCTACGTTTTTGCTGCCCCCTGACCAAAAATCCTGCATGGCTACGTTTCTGGACATTTTGGAGAGAAGTGATGTTTTGATAAAGAGAAAACTACTCAGTCTGAGTTAGGTAATCTGTTGGTCTTGTTCCGATTTGCGTCTTAATGCTGTTGGATAGCATATTTAAATTTACTTGAGTGAGAATGGACAGTGTGTTGTGGAAATTTAAACCTGTTAATGCTAAATAGATAAGACAAAAACTCCCTTCTCTTGGTATGCGCGCGTCGTATGCACAAGTTATTATAATTAGATTGCAAACGTCACGCCATTAATGCTGTTGCATAACAATACCTCCTAAAACCTACTACGCTATTTCCTTCTCCTTTGTTTTTTTTTTTTGATAAACTGATCACGATGGTTGCACAAATATACGGCTGAATTGGCGAAAAGGCGTTCGTGATAAAGGCGTGCATGATCAACAACGTAACACGAGTGTTTGAACACGAAATTGGCTGGTACAAAAACCGAGTGCGTAATGAAGTTCCAGTCAGCGTAGAGCCTGAACCTCCGTTCATTCTTATTAATAATGGATTAAATGCAAATGAAATAATAAACAACGAACCTGGACTAATAAAATTGACAGGGAAAGATTTAGAAAATAAATAAGATTGTGAGCACCGACACATATTTAGGGAGTGGTCATTATTTATGGGGAGGGGTTTACCCTTATAAATAGGGGGGGTATTAAAAAAAGTTTTAACACAGAGAAAGGGGGGGGGGGTCATAAAGGTTTTTGAACTTAAATACCATGTCTAGAGTTCTGATTTCTATAATCACAAATAGCAAAAAAGAAGACTCTGAAAATGCTATTTCCAACGATCTAGAGACTCAAAATTTTCAAAATTACTGCTCAGCGCCAACCATGGTAGCGCCTCGCGATCGCGGGAGTTGGGCCCACTAAGTTTAACAAGCTTTCTACCCCCTGAGTGACCCAGTTGTGGTATTTACATAAACATACCATGCAAGTACACTTAACTGATCAGATTCGGTCTATCAACGCACAATGTAACGCTGTATATCCAAAAATCTGTTTCAGAAAATGCTCACATTTCAGTTCTAGGGGTGGAAAAATACAAAACATTTTCTGGGGGAGAATACACCCAGAGCCCCCTACTAGTACATACGATACCACACCAAACTTTTTGTCACCAACAACCATCTGTCGTCTCTACACACTCAATATAGTATGGCCCCTTTTTGTAGATGCCCACCCCCTAGACAAGTTCTTAAAATCTCATTTCGCTGTATGAAGACGGGTCATGGGTTAGGGTTATGGTAGGACAAATGTTGCATTGCAAAGTAGTAACACATAATATATATTTTTTAATCATATATGGTTGAATCATATTCACCAGGGGCCGGTTGTTCAAAGCTGGGTTAGCTTAACCAGTAGGTTAACCTAAAATTCAAAGCAAACTTCCTGACAGCTTGTCTATAAATTTGGAAATATTTCTTCAGAGATCTTGTCTGGATGGATAGGAGTTTACTTGTCTGAAGTTTTGAAATAAACAGACGTGCAGAAATACACAAACTAAAACAACAGGTTAAACTTTTAACCCAGGGTTAGCGCTAACCCCCAGGGTAAAACATCATGAGCTAGATTGAACAGATTGTCCTAATATTTAACTTTACCTGCAATGCACACCTGTTTCATTGCTGTTAATTTTTCAATCTACACTGGGGGGGGGTCAGAAGTTTCTACTTTTATGAGGGGGGAGGCACAAAGTTTGCCTTCAGTCTGGAGGGGGGGGGGACAAAAAGTTTTCAATCCTTATTTTCCCCATTTCCCAACTCCCCCTCCCCATAAATAATGACCACTCCCTTATGGTATATCGTAATTTCTCTGTTTAGCACCCCCCACCCCTACTCCCCACCCCTTTCTCCTGCAACCAATTAATTAATGTATAAAATCGTGAAACATGAAAGTATTGTATTTGAAAGATAATTATGATATTTTACTGATATCAAATCACAGTACCCAATGTTGCATATATAAAGAGAATCAAACGTGCAAAACAGTTGTATATATTAGAATTAACCCCCCCCCCCTCCCCCTTCTCCCCTAATAAATTGGATAGAGAAATTACGGTATGCATGTTCTAGAATATTTAGGATTGTGATATTATTTAAAGCCTGAAAAACAGACTCGCTTGCAAACGTTATGCAATTGCTGTAGTATAAAATAACATCATATTTTAAATAAGTTATTATTGTAATGTTGGCTTGGAATTGTTCCTGGCGAGGGCTCGACATGCATATGGTACATTGCTCAAAATGTTTTTAAACTCCATTAAAATGCACAGAACATAAAAATATCATATATTTTTAAAATATTCCGATGTCATCTTGTTTTACTTCAGCCCTGCTTTCGCACATTTCATAATTTTTTCCTTGTCCAGTCCTAGTTGAGATCAGTTTTTCTTATCTGCGCGTGCGCATTACGTGTTTTGTGTTCAAGCGCATGCGTATTTGCAACACAACAATGGCGGTTCATGGATTCCGAAACACGAGGAAGCGTGAACTTTGAAGAGCTTATACTTCAATTTGTGCAACTATTTCGCTTGGGGGGAAGTGGATTCTAACTAAGTAAGTTATAATCTATAGATTCATGTAAAAATTATGTAGTTACACGAGGGGTGCTACGGAATCTGTTTTCTAAGCATATTTTCGACCCTCATCTCACGGCCTATACTGTTTTAACCAAAATTCACCACGTTTTAACCTGTAGTCGCAATGAGACATCTTTTGAAAAATAGCACCTCCTGCGCCACGAGATTTAACGACAGACCGTTTAACTCAGGAGCTCCCAAAATATCATATTTCTCATCTATGTGTTCGCATTTTTTGACAGCTATTGTATTCGCTTTGATATAAAGCAGACAACTTGACTTATCTTGCGCGAGTATAAGCGGTTGAAGAGATGCTTCTAAATTGAAAAGTAATGCACTAAATCGAAAACGCGAACACCTTTTAGTTCCTTTATTATTGATTAACATTGTGGTCAAGTTTGGGACGAATCGGGTAAAACGTTCTGTCGTTAAACTCTTTTTTGTCGAGGAGATTGGGTAATTTTGCTTTGTCTTCAAATGACCACATAAGATTTGGCAAGGTTTCCACTCTTTCTGTCATTTCTACGCCCCCAATGTTAATCCACTTGTGGCCAAACCACAAAGTGTGAACTTTGCTGGCGTCAAATATCAAGGTGTGAAATTCACTAAAGTATAAGTTATTGTTCGGAGGCATAGATCATTGTGACAACATTAGAAAGCTTATAATGTAGTATTTACAGAGTCTCTCGAAGTTCAAGCTACGCGCGATGTTGGCTTCAAGCTATGCGCGATGTTGGCTTCGGTGACTTTTCTACTGCGTTTGCGTGTTGGCTTAGACCGGTTCCTTACTAATTGTATTTAACCGCAAGAGGTCAGACTGACAATTCGAGTCAATCATAATTACAAGTTTCGCGCGAAGCTATTCAGTGGTCATAGCATGTTCCCCTATATCTCGGTCGCTTTTTAACATTTTCTTAAAAAAGTTGCTGGAATTGATAGATATATTATTACTTAATATAACTATATAAAAAAATTTTTTGGACAAAATCAGAGTCTCATCATATATTGTAACCTTAAGTTAATCTTTCAAATAGCAATGTGTCCTGATGCACAGTACTTTATTATCTTTGTCTAACGCCAGACAATTTGGATAGCGCTGCCACTTAAATAGTCTGATTAACCCATTGAGTAGCATCACTCCCCCCTTGATGTGTAAAAATTGTCTGACATCAGAGTCAAATAATAAAGTAGGGCACATTTAAACATTTGGTAATAAACTAGATTTCCTAGGGCCTCAGAACATACTTGTCTCTTCCTTTAGTTTGTCTTGGACCACCGCTATATCCCCTTGAGCTAGAGCCACGGCAAGCCTCGACAAGAATTCTACAAATTACAAGAAATACTTTTAGTCAACAAATAGATTTTATCATGCAATTGTAGCCCTGTTTTGCAATGGGAAAAAGCAAACACAAAGAATCTGCAATTCCAAAATAACTTGGAAGAGAAAGTTCATTTTTCTTTAACTAAAAATGACTGGTCTGTGATGGAATGGTGGACAGGGGTAATTCAATTGCGAGAAAAATATATGATAGGGGTAAAAATCTATTTGACCATAGCCTGCATAGGCACGACTTTCAGCAGATTATTGACTGACTCATTTCACACAAGTCCACACATGAGTCCATAGCGAGACTCAAACCCACAATCTCAGAGGGTTGCACCACCCACAATCTCAGAGGGTCTCTGACGACTGCACCACTGAAAAACCCACTACCGTTCGAGATTAATAGGTTGACTACATACCTTTCACCAAGCAATTCTCGATTGTTACAATCCGACACAGCATCTCGTGCATCCCGAGGATCATCAAATGTCTATAATCAAAACCAAAAGTTTAGTACAAACACATTTCATATCAATTTTCTCAAGATAGCTTACATCGGTCAACACATGCAAATGACGTAATATTTCTGAATCAAGTATTTTGAGCTTTCACCTCTAAAAACAGTATTAATCTGCTATTTTATCAAGCCACATGATAAACTATAAACTTACCACAAACCCAAAGCCGTTCTTCAAGTTAATATCGCGTACTCTGCCGCTTCCTTGCAAAAACTTTTCAATATCTCGTTCCCGCGTGCCGTATGGCAACCGACCCAAGTAGATGCGATGATGATGATCGTACGACATTTTAAGTTAAAACAGCCAAATATTCCACACCTTTGAACAATGAGTGAGGTCTTCTGTCCTTTTTGTGTTCGTTAAAAGTGGAAAATCGCAGAGAAATGCGGTAAAAATTACAAAGAAAATCGAAATTGTCAAAATTTGCCAAACCACAAACGCGTGAACAAGAAGCCTCGTTTTCAAACTTTGCCGTGCTTCCACAAGGGAAATTTATAGTTATAAAATTGAATATAAAATTGCCAAATTTCCGTATCAATAAATCTGTTATAAATTTTAAACCTTTAATAATAAATCATTTCAAACTTTTTACACTATAGAAATAACTAATAGAAGCTATAGAAATTTTTTTTTAGTTTTGGCAAAATTTTCCTTGGATTTTTTATAAAATTTCGCACGAAATTCAGGATTAATAAAAATTCCTTAGTTTCATTGTCAAATTTCCTTAAAACAGATTCCCTCATCTGCATATTTTTGACGCTGATCTGTAGATAATCCCCTGGACCAATGTCACAGAATAAACTAAAATTGTCTTGACTAGATGAAGTATTACGTTTCAACATATAATGAAACTGTAAACTAATCTTTTATTATCATTTATAAATGACTTCTAATCTTTGCCCGTTTAAATTTAGTTTATTGGCAGAGAGAAAGTCTAGCAAAGATGTTTATCATCGAATATTTGAATGGAAAATGAACCAGGCGCCTAAGAATGTACATCGATTTTGTGACATTTCTTTGAACGAAAACGAAAGAAAAGTGTTGGTTCGCTGGCTCAGGTACGGAGTTCGGGACAAACGCGACAAATGTGGGCGTTGGTCGGAGCACTGAGCTGGAGATGTAACTGAACGGATTAACTGTAAATGACGAAACTTTTCAGTTTTCAAATGTGTAGAGAACATTGAGATAGAGAACAGTGGGATTTTTAGAACAATGAAAAGACAATGGAACATTCAGATCACTGGATCATGACTGGATGGCATGGAGAACAGTGAGATTTTCAAAACAATGAAAAGACAATGGAACATTTTGATCACTGGATCATGACTGGATGGCATGGAGAACAGTGAGATTTTCAAAACAATGAAAAGACAATGGAACATTTTGATCACTGGATCATGACTGGATGGCATGGAGAACAGCGAGATTTTCAAAACAATGAAAAGACAATGGCACATTCTGATCACTGGATCATGACTGGATGGCATGGAGAACAGTGAGATTTTCAAAACAATGAAAAGACAATGGAACATTCTGATCACTGGATCATGACTAGATGGCATGGAGAACAGTGGGATTTTCAAAACAATGAAAAGACAATGGAACATTCTGATCATTGGATCATGACTGGATGGCATGAAGAACAGTGAGATTTTCAAAACAATGAAAAGACAATGGAACATTCTGATCACTGGATCATGACTGGATGGCATGGAGAACAGTGAGATTTTCAAAACAATGAAAAGACAATGGAACATTTTGATCACTGGATCGTGCCTGGATGGCATGAAGAACAGTGAGATTTTCAAACAATGAAAAGACAATGGAACATTCTGATCACTGGATCATGACTGGATGACATGGAGAACAGTGGGATTTTCAAAACAATGAAAAGACAATGGAACATTTTGATCACTGGAACATGACTGGATGGCATGGAGAACAGTGGGATTTACAAAACAATGAAAAGACAATGGAACATTTTGATCACTGGAACATGACTGGATGGCATGGAGAACAGTGGGATTTACAAAACAATGAAAAGACAATGGAACATTTTGATCACTGGAACATGACTGGATGGCATGGAGAACAGTGAGATTTTCAAAACAATGAAAAGACAATGGCACATTTTGATCACTTGATCATGACTGCCCAGAAGACAGTACCATTTTAGCCAAATTTTTGGATTGATTTCATTCTTTCCTTTTATTTTTAAGAAATTTGGAAGACAAAACGTCAAGCCAGTATCTACAAATTGTGTTTTCATTTTCTATACCAAGCGGAGAAAGCCTTGCAAAGATTAAAAATCTGGAGAAGCCAATAATATCTGCTGGGGCTGTAAGTGATTAAACTCAGAAACTCAGAATCTATGCTAGATAGGTGGGGGTGTTAAATTACGAGACAATAATTACAGCCTTCAGTCTCACGCTCAGTTTATCCGCCATTTTTGCAATCTATGCTAGATAGGTGGTGTTTAATTACGAGACTCAGGTTATCCGCCATTTTTGAGGTACTGTCGTATGAGATGCAATATTTCAAATCGGACTTGAAATCTAGTCCAGTCCTCACGGTCAGATTTGAAATATTACCTAGTAGTCCTAGATATTTGGCGGCAAATAAACAGAAAGTGATGTGGTTTGATTTCTTAACTGTCCCCGGTACTGTGTTTACGGACACTGCCCAATGAAGATCTTTGCTTCGGAAATTGCAATAATTTTTGTGCGTTCAATCTTCGCCTCTCGTTTTTACAGGGTACAGGATATTGGGAATATTTGTTAACACATTTTTATGGCGTAGATGTGATTGCATTTGACAGCAATACAACTTATCCTGAAAACATGCATTACATGACAATTCAAGTGAGTCAACTTACGTAATAAATATGGCCATGCCTGCAACTCTAATTCTGAGAACTAAATTTATTTTTAAAATATTTTTCTAATTTTAGAAAGGACGTCCAGATATGTTAAAGAATTTCAGAGATAGAGCGTTATTTTTGGCCTGGCCAGACAAAGATGGTACGCTGTGCAATATTTGATAGCATTGTGTTTTCGTTGAATAAACGTTAAATTACGTCATAAACTAAAGTTGTTTCAGATCTGCAAACAAGGTTGTTGTCAAAGGTTGTTGTCAAAGCCAATATCAGGATGTGTTCGCACTGCTTGTTCCCAGTTGTTGCGACAAATCTGGAACAAGTTGTTATCACCTTGTTACAAGGTTGATGACGGCACAGACAGGTTGTTCATAACGAGTCGCTACAAGCTTGCTGTTAGCCTGTTAATTATCAACTTGTTAACAACTTGTTACATGCTAGACGATATCAGACTTGTTGGAACAACTTGTTGGCCTCATCAACCTTGTTACAAGATGATAACAACTTGTTCCAGACTTATGGCATGTCTTTTTCTTTTGCAGAAGAAAGTACGTTTTCTTTGGACTGTCTGCATCATTACGATGGCGACATAATAATCCATGTTGGGGAACTCTACGGTGAAACATTTTCAAACAATCCTTGGGGACAGTCTACATCAAGAATATTTCAACTTGAACTTGGCGAAACATTTCGGTGCGTGTATCGAAAACGCCTGCCCAGCTGGCCTGGGTATATGGACAGTCTAAGTATTTGGTGGAAAATTGGCGTTGCTGTAGACTGTGATGGAGGCATGTTTTGTCATGTTCCTGGATTTGAAACAATCAAACAGTCGGATTGAAATAAATATAAACTCTGTATAGACTTTAATATAGTGCTAGAAAATGTTTAAACAAAATGAACCTGCCATGATCTGCGTCTAAATACACTGAATAAGATTATACTAAAAACTTGTGAGCGAAGGTCCTTCATTAGGGATCTTCCTTTTCGCTGGAAACGTCAAAATAAGGTGTGTTCGCAACAGGCTTGTAGCAAGCTTGTCAACAAGGTGTGTTCGCAACAGGCTTGTAGCAAGCTTGTCAACAAGATGTGTTCGCAACAGGCTTGTAACAAGCTTGTCAACAAGATGTGTTCGCAACAGGCTTGTAACAAGCTTGTCAACAAGATGTGTTCGCAACAGGCTTGTAGCAAGCTTGTCAACAAGTTGTAACAATGTTGTTATTTCATCAAGTTGCTACAATTAAGGCTGTCACTCACAACTTGTTGACAAATTATTGAATTGCAGGACGATAACAAGTTGTTGAAACAACTTGTAACAAGTATGTAGAGCTCAACAACCTTGTAGCAAGTTGTCAATGTGTTCAAGCCGTTGACAACTTGTCAATAAGCTGGGAACAAGCAGTGCGAACACATCCTGTTGACAAGTTGTTGGAACAGCATTGCTGTATTACAAGTCTCCTGCAGGTTTGTTACAACTTGTGCGTTTTTACATCAGACACAAACCACGGCAACTCATTGTGGAGTACTACCTTTGCACTGGACCACCACGTTTGAAGTGACTTCAACATTGGGTATCAGAGATGTCTAAAATAGTTTCTCTTGTCAAGTCTTCAGACAGTTCCACACAAACACTGCCCATTTTTCTTTCTTTTTGACTTCCGCTCCTCCTGACTATGTTTTCTGTGTTGCAATCTGATAGCTGTGAAAAATAGTTCAAAAAATTTAACCGCACAACTCTGCTTAAATCTCAGCGACATATATAATTCCAATCCCTTATTAAACAGTGGTTGCTAGGCTGACAACGGGTATAAACAAGCTAGTATCACACCAAGTGTCGAACTCACTTGTAGAACATCTTCTATTTCAGAAATCCTGCTATCTTTTTGTTTTACTCTTTCATTAAGAGTCTGGTTGATTTCCAGAAGTCTACGTATTTCTTCCTCCTGTGAAAGTAAAGGATATTGTTAAAATCCTGGCTAAAATTTACGACATTTACAAAATACAATGTCCATTTGTGATTTCTTAATACGAAGCATGAAATTGTACCTGGCTTTTTATTTTCTGTTCAGCTTCATGTGCTCGTTCAATTTCTTTCGCCAGTTCGCGCTCTATTTGTGACACATATTCATTCTGTTTTTCCGTTTCGTGCTAAAAAATTCACTGAACTTGATAAAAAGGCGTTTCACTGTGCATTATTGTGTATCAGACATTGCTCAACATGCACGAGTTATCAGAGTGAGAACATAATGTTAAATTATACACACGTAAAAACGCACAAGTTGTTACAAATCTGTTCATAAGCTTGTTTCGCTCGCTACTCTGGTTTGTTTCGCTCGCTACTCTGGTATACCTGGTTGCAGTGAACGAACAAACTTTAAATGTTCACAAGCTGTCGACAAGTTGTATTCGCACTGCTTGTTCCCAGTTGTTATAACAAGTTTGGAACAAACTGTTAACAACTTGTGACAAGCTTGATGGCATTATCAGACTTGATATTTGTGGTGTTACTCTGAATGTATATCCACACCGGGCGAGCTTGAAAAATATGCCCGGCCACGGTTACTAGAATACATTGGTATCGAAGGAACTGGATTCTGTTCCGAAATATCACTTACTCGAACCGTCTTGACCGCGTAGCTCATTTGGAAGAGCATTGGGCTAGTATTCCAAAGGTCGTAGGTTCGAATCCCACGGTGGCCGGGCATATTTTTCAAGCTCGCCCGGTGTGGATATACACTCAGAGTAACACCACAAATATCATATTCACCTGAGTACACTACACCAACACAGAAAAAATTATCAGACTTGTTACAAGGTTGTCCTAACAAGTCTGATACAATCATGATATAACAAGAATGTTACAAGGTTGTAACAATATTGTTACATCATGACTGTATCGGACTTGTTGGAACAACCTTGCAACAAGTCTGATAATACCAACAAGTTTGTTACAAGTTGTTAACAGCTTGTTCCAAACTTGCTGACAACTTGCGATACAACCTCGATCCCAGGGCCTTTCGCTGGACAAGTTGTTACGCTCCCTGCACCGGCACAGACAGATTACATCACAGAGCAAGAGATAAAATATTTGATACTCAAGGACTTACCATAGTGCTTTGCAAGACGGCTTTCAAATAATCCAACGTGTTCAAACATGTACCAATATCACGTGGCTGGCGTGTGACTGAATCACGTGTGCGTGACACGCGGGAACTTCCACGAATTTGGCAATTATTCTCTCGTGAGTTATTGTTCTCTGTTTTAGCCATGTTTACATCAGCTTTATCGTTCATATCATGTGTGTTTGTATCACGTGCTTCATGCGTGTTTCCAGCATGAGCTTCACGTGCATTTGGGTTTTGACAATGTAATTCACTCAAGTGATCACGTGAATTAGTAGATTGATCACGTGATTGACTTGAGTAGTCACGTGATTGACTAGACTCATCACGTGATCGACTTGATTGATCACCTGGACCATTATTTTGTCCACTATTAGAGCTGTTTGACATTGTTTTCTTGTCAGAGCTGCCGTCTGTAACGTCACAAGGCGAATTCAAGGAAGGAATGACTACGTCTCTGGTAATAGATTTCAAACTTTGATCACTTTCATTGCCAGGGCTTTGTTTCTCATTTAGCATGTTAACCACGTGAGACCGCGTGGCTTTCCAGCGGTTTCTCGCGACCGGCGAGTCTTGACCGTCCAGTTTGACTAGTCGGGGATCACCACTCGTGTTTTTAAGACGTTTTTTACCATACTCTGCCAGGATTTTCTGAAAATATGATCAAGGAATGCATCGTAAAAGTAATGAAACATGTCATGTTTATTCTTCGTAAAGGTCCAGTCAGAATAATTCCCTGTTGATCCTGTCACTACAGGAGGAAGCCTGATTACCCTGATTGGATACTCTAGCTTGTATCAAGTTTGTCAATAAGTTGTAGCAATGCTGTTGTTTAGCAATGCTGTTATTGTTTTGTTAACAAGTTGTTGTATTACAGGACGGTAACAAGTTGTTGAAGCAACTTGTAACAATTCTGTTGAGCTCAACAAACAACGGTTGGGTTTTTACGTGCACAGACCGTCCATGCAAGATTATAATCAGACAATTGCTTATTGCAGGAATGAAATCAGAGAGTCTAACTAGAAGTATGGATGAGAATGATACCTGAGCCCGCGGAAATTGATGAATTTCACCAAGTACGTCATCTTTGGAAAGAACAAAACATTCTGTATAACCGATTGACCTCACATCTGCCGTTCTCCTGAATAGATAAAAATTTGAGTTTAAGATAGGCAAGCATTCATGGCTGAAAGCGACAACTAGTAGAGCTAGGCTACGTACAGAACAAACTGCAGCATGAGAAAATAATAAAGTACCTATTCTGTCCCTCGCTAAGAGATAATATGCCAATTTCACCAAAAAAGTCTCCTGAACCAAGTTCCTTTAAAACCTTTCCTGTTTCACTAAAACATCAGATTTAAGAATTACGGTCGGACCTCTCTAACACGAACACGTACTCGTATTAGAGAGGTACCCCTATTAGAAAGGTACCTGTATTAGAGAGATACGTGTATTAGAGAGGTACTCCCATTAGAGAGATGTCCATATTTGAGAGGTCTCTTGTTGAGGGCGGCTTCTTAGCGAAACGTCTGCTCAGAGAGATGCCCCTATATTAGAGGGATGTCTGACTTGGCGAGGTGTTTATAAGGAGATCTTCGAATGTGTTTTAAAATCAACCTCTGGACTTTAAACTTTATAAACTCACCTGATCACTTCAATTCTTCCATGTGCTATGAGGTACATCTCTCTCGCAATTTCCCCATGTCTTATGATCAAATCACCAGGAGTAAAAATGTGAAGTTTCATTTTCAACAGCAGTTCATGCATAAACTCTGGTTCACAGTTCTGTAGAAATGTCACCTGTAGAGAAATGAAGAAAAGAACATTCAAACGTCATCACTACTTCATGAACATGGTGGCGATGCATCGGATAACGTTTACCTTCCTCAACGTTTCCAAATGCACGTGAAGGGCAATCTCAGTCTTCATCTTATCAGGAAGAAGATGCAACGAATTTAAATCTCCACCACCGCCACTCATACGCCCTCTAGAAAAAGAAATTGAAATATAGTTTTCTATGGGCGCACAAGAATAGTTCAAGACTGGAAAGCTATTAAGCATAAAAAATAAAGTTAACCAAGTTAGGTCTCCTCCTGTAGTAACACTGGATCAATAAGAGATGATCCTTACTGGACCTCTAGGAAGAACAGTTTAGAACTGATAGAGCTATCCAGTATAAATAAGATTAGTTTAGGTTTCCTCCTGTAGTAACACTGGATCAATAAGAGATGACCCTTACTGCTGGACCTCTAGGAAGAACAGATTAGAAATTAAAAACTATCCAGTATAAATAGAATATAGTTTATAGTTCAGCTTTTCTCTGTAGTAACAGTGGAGCAATAAGGAATTAACCTTACGGAAAAAAGTCCAAAAGTGATGATCCAATATAAATAAAATTAGTAAACCATTATTCTCCCTCACCTTGACCAGGAATAATCATACCACTTGACAACTCTTCTTTGAAGATCGCCAGGTACATTGTGAATCTTCATGTAGTTTTTAGCGTTATCCTGGAAAATATTGCTTTCATAAGTTAAAATTACCTGTTTCATATGTCTTTCTCATGCTGAACAATATTCAAACATTCAATTTTTTTGTTTTATATTCAAACTTACTCTTTGTTTTTCAAATTCCATACGACTTGCGTTCCTGTCAAGAATTATGCTGCCTGCGTTACCTGAGATAAAAATACCGGAGATGAAAATTGTTTGTTCGTTCATGGTTTGGCTGCGGAAACAAAAATCTAAATAGGATGTCCGTATAAAATTTCCAAAAATGACAATGAGAAGGGTTATGATACTAACCAACAATCATAGCAAATACAAAGACTCCAGAAAGATAACACGCAATTGTATAAAAGTACCTAAAAAGTAAAATTGAAAATGTTTAGAAAGTAATATTTATTTATACTGGATAGCTCTATCAGTCATCCTAGAGGTCCAGTAAGGATCATCTCTTATTGATCCAGTGTTACTACAGGAGGAAACCTAAACTAAACTAACTTTATTTATACTGGGTAGCTCTATCAGTTCTAAACTGTTTTTCCCATAGTCCGATACTCCGGTGAGGGTAATCCTTATTGATCCGATGTTACTAAGTTTTCTACAGTTTACTAGAAATTACGAGACAACTGCATACTCATGCATACTGTAGGAGACAAACCCCGGTCACAGTGGTAAAAGAACACACACAAACCAACCGTACTTATTATTTACACTTTTGAGAGAAGGGTTCTTTTCAGTCTATATTTTAGGCACGAAAGAATGCGCCCTGATTAACATGACAATAAGACCAAAATATTACATTTCTCCAAAGTGTAAATAAACATTGAAATGGGCAATTTCCATCACGTTAAGTTGATCCTATACAGTGGAAGTTGGCCACCCTCGCAATGACCAGCACTAGTAATGCGGAACTTACTCGACATTCGTTTCGGGTGACGGAAGGTCTCCTATAGTGGTCAACGTCAGGGCAGACCAATAAAACGAGTGCACGTATTTTCTGGTCAGCGTATTATAACTACCGTTCAATGCTGGATAACCCCAATCATTCAAACCAAATCCCTCGGCGCGCGAGATGAGAAAATATATCCCAGCATTCCAGTGGAGCAGCAAAAACATCAAATGTACGAGAAAAAATACGCGAACTATCGTGGGATGATTCGCGCGACCTTCGACTTTCGCTTTTATTTCTTGTGATTTATAAGTCTTCAACAATCTTGGGAAACGTAAAATTGGTTTAATTCCCATCTTAAAATACAGCAATTCCAAAGGCAATATTGAAATGATGTCCAGAAAAAACTTCCAGCTAAAAATGTAGCGCCAGCAAGCGAGTTTCGGATCTCGTACCAAAATTCCTTGTTCGAAAAACCCTACCCGACAGTTGACAAATATGTCCAGTAAATATATGAGATCAGCTGCAGAGTCTAAGGCCCACCATAGAGTTACGTAATTCTCTTGAGATTCTACAAAAGCAACACGTAGAATGATCACCCACAGATTGTAGCGTACTGCAGTTATAAGCAGATACATCCAGTAATATATAAATGCGCCATCGGGGTCAATAACCCCGGTCGGGTAAAGGTCACTTAGTGTAAAAGATGCATTAAATAGGCAAGGATCTGAGCTTTGATCCTCGTCTATATCTTGTGGCGCATCTTCTCCAGGCGAACGATTTTCGTTTTCCTCTTCGATTGAATGCAATGAGGTTCCAGAGACTTGCGTAGCAAGCCCTATCTCTCTCGTGCTAAATTTCTGCAGGAAAGGGTCGATATTAGTTGTAGATTTTCGACCAGTTCTTCTGCGATTCGGTTTCACGGCTGCGTTTTTAATTGCAATCGCTCCACGAATTTGTCTGGTTAATTTTCGCCAACGATCCGATTGTAGGCTTGAAATATGCTCGCCTTCTTCAGGAGCTATCAAGAACGTTTCTTTTTGTTTATCTTCTGAGTTTTCTAAACCCATTGTTGCGGCGTTTTCCTCAAAAACAGTTCCTAGGCATTCCTCGTCAGCCATAGCGCCGGTGTTTTCAAATGAAGCCGGGTCGTTTTCTTCAAATTTCATGTCGTGATAAGGTGTTCGCGTTTTAATTCCAGCTCTAATCGATATCACTTAAATTATTCAATAAAGTTAGATAATCCGTATATTTGTTCACTACATCATGCGACTAAATTCGATAAACCAATCTTAGCCTGGGCTTGCTAATCCGCAACGCTGACAAAAATCCAAATGCAGCACAAAAAAAGTAAGATTTATACACAAAACAAAAAAAACTGGGTAGAATTCAAGTGACAAGTACCCTAAATCGAACTTTGAATGCCTATTTTGCAAGAATTTATACATGCGGATAAAATTGCGTTATCTCAGCGGAGCTTACTTCAACTTATAAATAGCAAACGGAAAATATATTGTAATTATTTTTAACAGACTATGCATGTATTTTTTAAAAATTTGTTCAATTTTCCATCCTTTAAATTCAACTTTCACAATTTGTGTTCGCTTTTAATGATAATAATCTACATCAACATTCATAAATGTTTCGGCATGCCATGATATTTTTGCCATTGGCTACACAAATATTAGACAAAAACAATTTTGTTTACGTTGTATTGTTAAAAAGAGGAGATTAGTTTTGTGTGCCGACATCGGAAGACGGAGCCAATCAACACTTAGCGTCCGCTAATCTTATTTGCAAGAATTTAATGAGAAAATTGATTGAGTTTCGGAGATAAATTAAATCATTGAAGCGCGGACACGATGAATATTTTAAGCAACGAGTCAGTAGAAATGCAAAAACTATTTCGCTTGCAGGATTTTGATGATATGATAAAAACTGTCAACTATATGCTACAATGTGTTTTATTAAAAAAGTTTGATAAATTAACATCTAAAATATAATTGATGATTTAAATAATTTTTAGTTTGCAATTAGGTTTAATTTGTTGTTGAAGCCTGAAGGTCAAGTGTTTCAACAATATTTTACTTTTAAAAATAAAAAACATTGAGTTGGATGTGTTCCGTAATAAATGATCATTGAACAAATATCTACCAATAGGAATCGTCTGTAATGGAAAATGTAGCAAATTATAGTTTAAAGCCCCATTATTAATTATAGCAAAATTAAATTCTCGCTATTTTCCCGACAATATTTCACCACAAATCTGCAGCCACAGGCATGTTGTTGGTATAGGCTGCCGCAAAATCCTTTTAGTCTAGCGTGCATGTTGGATGAACTTTGCCATCTGATACAGGAAGTTTGTGTTTTAAAACAGTTTTTTTTTTTAAATGTCAAATCAAGATAATTCATAATTATATTTAGCAAGAAAAAACTAACTTTAAAGATTAGAGACAAAATCAGATTTTTTGAAATGCGCAGTTTATCTAATGTAAAAAATTTGACACTGCAGTCGCAAAGTCTAACAACAATGCAACGCGATTTAATATGACGTCGGTATTTGTTAAGAGGTCTACTGAGCTACATGGCATCGACCGCGTAGGGGTCTGAGACTGAATACGTAGTTTTGGAGTTGATAATAGCAAAGTTAAACAAGATAAATGTGATTGGTAATTAATACTGAAGTCGCTTTTTCAGAAAAGTTACCACAAGAGTATTTTTTCATTATTGTCGGTAATTATATCTTGCTTCGAGTCTGTGAGAAGCTACGTTGCTACTTTAGATCATCGCTGATGAAGACACTAGACGCATGCAGTGTTGAAACATTGGGTCGTGAATGCAATTCATTAGGATTTAGAACATGTCGGATATTAGGACATATTAGGTTGAAAAATATAGGGATACAACTACCTGAAAATACAAGGAGAACTTTGACGTTTCGAGCGAAGACTCTTGGTTGGAGGCCTTTCCCGATGATTTTTGAGGTAGTTGTATCCCTATTGTATCCCTAGCAATCCGAGGCTTTCTTGACATTGGAACTAAATACACGGACACAAACTGCTTAGGTTGAAAATAGCAGGTTATAGCTACGTTTCACTAAGCACTATCGTGCAGCAGAGGTGGTCAACCTGCAGTTAGCCAAAGGAGAAAATAATGTTAATTTTTTTCATATATAGTAGCCCTACGTTTAGAGGCAAATAAAAAGATTTATGAGATCCAGTGCTTGCTCCAAGAAGACTGTCAACATTTCTGAAATTGAGCAGCAATCTACTAGCCTGCTAGTAACGCTTCTTGAAACACATCAATTAAGTAATATCAAATGAACTGGAAAAAAATTGAGCAGGGATTAGTTAGGTCAACAGTACGCATCCATTGTCGTAAGACGGCTAAGCGCCTGAGTCGTTCCAACTATAGCTTATATATAATATGTAAACACGAAAGGCATATCTTAGACAGATAAAGCAGGCTAAAGCTAAGTTAATTACGATTTCTAAAATGTCTGAGGCCGGTAGAACAACGGACCAGGATGAGATATGTGAAAGTTGTGTGAGCGATACGGACGAGGAATCAAACTTGGAAACCTTGTCAATTCCTGATCCAAAAAATCGCTGGGAATGGTTGAAGCGAAGATTCCGAGAAGAGAGATCGAGTAGGGTTGATGACATACCACAAAATAAACCACCACGGACTAGGGAACGAAAACAATCGGTTGTCGATCCATTTTTGAAGCGATTTAGCACCCGTCAACTGCATAGTTTGCACGAAAGACCTCTGAGTTCAAGTCCAATTTCAATCCAACCGGAGCTACTACAATGCGAATCATTTCACAAAAGCTTAAGTCCCAAACTTGACACCACAAACAAGAAATGGGGTTTCACAACTGGAGTCCTCGACCCTAAAAGCACTTTTGTATATTTTTGGAATTGTGTTTTAGCCTTGGCTATATTTTATCATTTTTGGACTATTATATTCAGGATTGCGTTTTTGGACGAATCTATAATCTCGCGAGGCATCATAGCGCTGTTGGTATTTGATTATGTAATTGATTTGGTTTATATCCTTGATATTTTAATATCCTCACGGATTAGTTTTCTGCAAAACGGTATCCTTGTTCAGGATGTAAAGAGGGTCGCATTTATGTATTTGTTTACAAGAAGGTTTTATATCGATCTCTTAGCTATCTTACCGGTGGATTTTTTATACATTGCGCTGGGGGTGACACCAGCGTTAAGGCTGGTCAGGTTGATAAAAGTGTACAAACTAATGAAAGTGAAGACAAATATTGAATCGATGTCCTCGAGTCCGGCGCTGCTTCGTGTTTCGATATTGGTGCATTCAATGTTCTTGCTGATTCACTGGAATGCAAGTTTTTATTTTATGATATCTGAGTACGAAGGACCAGGCTCGAACGAGTGGGTCTACCCTGCGATGAACGGAAGCTTTGTGAGCTTAACAAGAAAGTACGCACGCTCGTTTTATTGGTCAACATTGACACTGACTGCAATTGGAGATCTGCCCGCGCCTGAAACAGACCTAGAGTAAGTTGATGGTATTTCTAATTCTAGATCTCAAAAATGAAACCGTTTCTATAAGTTACCAAGAATTAAAGGACGTAAATTGAGTTTCTATCGCGAATCTTGCCCAAAAATCTTGATATGTACAGATGCGAAAGGCACATGTTTTAACACTGGGCCACCAAATAGTCAATAATTCCTAACATTTAATAAATCATTTCTAGATACTTGTACACAATCTGTTGTTATCTCTGTGGCGTTTTCATGTTTGCGACAGTTGTAGGTAAGAGACTCTTACGTTAATGAAAAATCCTACTTGTGTGAAATCTTTTAGTCCTAAGCTATAATTCGTCTAAGAGCTCCAGTCTCTCAGTGGAAGCTTAACTTGCGTCAAATGTACACAGAAAATAAATGCATATAGGCTATATAGTTTATCGTACGTATATGTTTGCTTATGCAGTGTCGTAGACAACAATCTAATGATGTTAATTTAAATTATTTGGCAGGAAATATCGGTGGCATAATCTTGAACAGAAATTCAAACAAAATCGTTTTTGAACAGCAAAGGGTATGTACCAACGACTCAGTTAAATAATTTCATAATATTAAATATTATTTTTATATACCATCCTAAAAATCTTTATTTTTCTCCCAGGATGAAGCGAGGAATTACATGGAAGAAAGAAAAGTTCCTAAAGAACTTCAAGAACGCGTTTTGTTGTGGTACGACTATGCTTATCAAAGGTAAAACGCCTTTAGATCACAGTACACGATGGAAACACTCCCTTCCTCCTCCCGCGATTGCCAGAATTTTACTGAATTATACCTGGTTTCCATGAATTCACAAACACTAAACTATACAACTGTTTAGTACATGAACAAGATTTAATCAAACTCACCAAGTGTTGGCTTCCTTGTAGAGGACGAATTAACGGTGTCGATGATCTCAATTCCTTGAATCTGCTGCCGCATAAAATGAAAACAGAATTAGCAATTCATATTCATTTGGATACGTTGAAGAAGGTATACGCCCGTATTCTAAAAGCTCAGTCACACTCAAGGAGTGGAGGTTCAATCTGAGCTTCTCTTGAGCGTCATTGCTGTTTTTGAATAGCTGGAGGGTGAGTAGTCACCGAGCATGACACTAGCCCTCCAGCTATTCAAAAACAGCATTAACACTCAAGAGAAGCTCAGATTGAACCTCCACTCATTGAGTTTGAGTGAGCTTTTAGAATACGGGCGATAGTGTTTGATTACTATCTTCTGCCTGTCATTGCTAGCATCAGATCACCACCAATAATATCACCGCAACTACTATCATCATTGTTAATACCACCATCACCAACATTACCATCCTTCACTGTCATCACCATCATCACCTTCATTACCATGATCACCATCATTACAATCGCCACCACCACTACCATATCACGACCACCATCATCAACAGCACCACTGTCATCACCACTACTGTCATCACCATATCATCACTAATACCACCATCATCACGACTAAAGTAACGAATACTAACCTGCTTCCATTCTCTTGCCTCTCTTCAGGTCTCATTCCTACAAAAATGTCAACCAGAATTCTTACATGATCTCTTACTCAAGATGAAACTGACAATATATACTCCCGGAGATCTTATTGTCCGCCGTGGAGAAATTGCACGAGAAATGTACCTTATCAGCGACGGAATTGTACAAATTATTGGGTAAGTTGGACGACGTCCTATTTGATAAAGATCCGGACTTAATTAAGGAGCGAAAACATTGGAAAGTAAACAAACAAACGTGTTTTCCACAAACACAAAACAACTGTATTTATTTCCATTCACATATACAAGGAACCATTACTTGATGAACCATTACTTGATGATCAATTTTTTAGAGAGTCTGGCGATGTTTTAAAAGAGTTGGGATCTGGAGATTTCTTCGGAGAGATTGGGATATTGAATCTCAGTGGAGGACAAAATAGGTCAGGCAAACTTGTAGTTAACTTTACATTGACTCTGAAGATATTTACGTATGCCAAACCATTCATTGAATAATCCAGACATTTTTCCAAACCGTTACATCTGTTGTGTTTTTCAGACGTATAGCAGATGTCCGCTCAGTTGGTTATACCGAGTGTTTTATGTTGTTGCGAGAGGATGTATTAGCAGCAACACGAGATTATCCCGAGGCACAGGTGAACAGTGATGAATTTAATTATATCAATCATTGTACGTTCACTGGACCTCTAGAGAGAATAGTTTAAAACTGACAGAGCTATTCAGTATAAATAAAGTTAGTTTAGTTTAGGTTTCCTCCCGTAGTAACACTTGATCAATAAGAGATGATTCTTACCGAACCTCTAGGGAGAACCGTTTGGAACTAATAGTCATCGTTTGGAACTAATAGTCAACTAATAATCAAAAATTTGTTCTTCATTTCTCGTCAGGAAATACTCTCAGCGTATGGAAAAGAGCGACTTGACCGGACTCGTAAAATCAGCAGTTACCGAGAGGCCACTGGTGTCCAGGTCCCTAACAAACGTTGGCCGCAATTTGAACTACAGGTGCTACGCGAGTCTGTGAGTTCAGTGACTGCGCATGAAAACGAGGCGTTTACGAAAGAAGGGGATATTAATGAATCTCGTACCCAGGGCCTTCAGAATAAAGCCGAGAGACAAGAAAGCTCTGGAGAATATAAAGATAAAATTCGTAACGAAAGTAATCAGAGCAATAGCACGGCAAAAGACGTAAACAATGAAACAAAAACCACTCAGAAATTGAGTCAATCACAGGTAATTGTTTGTTCTTCTTTTTCAATTACCAAGGAAGGCGTCGGGTCTGAGTTTATCACAAGTTTTGCAATTCAAAATACTAACAAGTCCAATATTAATAATTTTTACTTTCATACTTAATTAAGGAAAATTCTCAATTTTGCTACAAACATCTAACATTATAAGTATTTGATAATGAAAATAAAAATTACAAATCAAATATTCAAATGTGAAAAATATCCATCTTGTCTTTCACACAATCAATTATATTTATTCAACATATCTGTAAATTGTAAGCACGAAACTACAAGGTGGTCTTTCATGACAGTACACTGGTCGGCGCTGGGTTCGATATGTTTGGCTGCTCGCCCAGCACTCTCCTAAAATACCCTGGCTGGATCCAGCACTCAGCCATCATATCAATATTCTAGGAGCAACTGGGAATAACTCAAGTAGAAAGCGTCGAAAGAAAATTATCTCAAGAACTCAAGAGTGCCATGAAAGTCAAGGTAAAAATAATTGGCTACATAAACTTACCGAAATATTGAAACCTTGGTGGCAGGACTACATGACATTACCGCATTCATCCAACGCCTAATGCGTGTATCTACACAGACAAAAACAAACATGAATATAATCTTGACTTGAACGGTGTGTAACAGTGTAGGTAGTGGCAATAATAACAAAGTTTCGGATTAATAGGGATACAACTACCTGAAAAATACAAGGAGAATTTTAACGTTTCGAGCGAAGTGACTAAAGCGGCGACACTAACTTCACGACGAAGGGTATTCGCTCGAAACGTCGAAGTTCTCCTTATATTTCTCATCCCTATATCAATCAGCAAGCTTTCTCGAACACGAATAAAAACTGTCATGTAACAATACTCACCATATAGAGTACATTTTTCTTTCTTTTCTTTTCCTTTCCACTTCGTAGGGCGGATAAAATACATCACACGGCACACACATGGAGTGAATTTGACAAAGTTTGCAATTCAAATTTCATCTAACAATCCTAACTTAAAAACAACTGAACATTTGCATATTTTGTATGGTTAAAATATGTGATAAAACAAAGCCCTTGTATTCCCTTGAGGGAATTTTGCTTTATGCACTCGCGTGTGCAGTAATTTTGACAATTGTGCTATTTTAAATTCCCAGGCACCTAAAATCTTTTGTCCTTAAAACAATGTCGATTTCTTGGGAAATACCGAGGTTGCGTTTTTTTTATACTGTACACCCTGTAGTATGTAATAATTAATAACAGCACCAATATTGAAATTATCCGATCAGATCATATTCAAAGTACTGTAGATTGTGAACGGCAACCAGAGTAGCTACGTGCCTACGTGGTAATTAGACCATTGTTCACTATTCCTTATTCCTGAACTTATAAGTATTCAATTTAGGAAAAAGAAATCTCCCTGCTGAACGATGTTATCCAAGAATTTCAACGAGAAAAAGACAACCACAAACAAGAACTACAAAACATTAAAACAAAACATCACAAGTGCCAAAAGAGACTGGAATTATTAGAAGTCGAAAATTCAAAATTACGAGGAGAGAGCGAGGCAAAAGACGAAACTATTGACTTGTTGAGGAATAAAGTTGAAGAGTTACAAAGGACTAAACGAATGGAAGAACAAGAGATTGTTGTCACTGAAGTAAATGAATGTGAAAATAATTACTAGCAGTGAGCGCTGGGCGCGTTAATTCTATTTTGAATTCATTTTAACTTTGAAAATTTGACTGTATTATAATGTAAAAAAATGTTGTAAAACTTGTATTATTCAAAACCTAAATTACGGTGACGAAAAACGTCATTAAACGTTATCTATCCATCAATTCACTATTTCAAAAAACTTTCGAATTGTATATATGAATACCTATTACAACATATGTGAATACCTATTACAACATATATGAATACTTATTACAACATATATGAATACCTATTACACCATCCTCTATAACGCACGAAGGTTTTGCTTCCCAAATTCACATTTTCAGATAACTCAGTTAGCACAGTTGTAAGCATAGAATGGAACAAAGGTAACCAAGCATTTAAATTATGTATGCGAGTACATTAGGTGCATGACAACAGTCAACACTGCAAATGAAATAACACAACAACACATCATTTCAGTACGTATTTCTACATTTTTAAACCACAACAAATTTAAATACAAACTTAGTAACGTTAGGTAGCTCTTAAACCATATAAAAATAACCTTTTTTAATCTTATTTACAAAATCAGTTTTGAATTCTCCATAACGAAGTTGATTTGGTAATTTTCCCTTTTATTTGCGACGATGAAACTTTATAGGATTCCCACAGAGAGAAGTATCATACTGATGCAATAATCATTCATCTCCTTTCATTTTAAGGCCTGTTGCACACTTGCAATGTTTTCTGGGATTTTCACCTTCTGATGGATGTGAACGAGTGGATGAATTATGAATGTTGAGATAAGTTCATATACTCAGAACATTTATGACTCATCCACTCGTTCACATCCATCAGAAGGAGAACATCGCACTAAAAATCGCAGACAAAAATGCAAGTGTAAACGGTCCGTAAATTTAAATACCCAGTCTTTCCAAGGCTTGTGTTTCAGGGTACTGGCCATGCAAGCTTGATTTTCACAAGACTGATCGTAAAATATTTCTGATTGCGCGCATTTGCTAGCGAGTGTTCGCCTTCGAGAATGAGAGCTCATTTTCCACTTAGTTGATGTAGTGACGTCATAACGAGTTTCTCAACGGCATATCGGTAACCATAAACGGGAAACACCAATTCGCATTCGAAGGAAAGTTCTACAAGTTTCCGAAGGTTTCGGCAGGTTTTTAGTCAATTCATTCTTCAATTTTAACGCACAAATTGTCCTAACTTCGAACAGCTTACGTTGACCTCAAAATACGACTTGAAATTAGCGGTTAGCGGTTACCGGTCTTCCGTAAACGTCAATCTTAACCATTTCCGACGAATCTTCTGTGTGACGTTATTACATCAACTGAGTGTAGAATAGTGACGTCACCAGCCTAGACCTTGACCTTTCTAGACTCTGCTGTTTCAGCTGGCTTTGGTCAATTTTGAGTTAGCGTTTGCCAAGTATGACGTCACAGGCGAAATGAAAGGGAGGATGCCCCGCCCCCAAATCGCTAGGTCCCAGTCTTCTCATGCAAAAAGCGCGCTGAATATTAAAAATAAAAACTAATATTAAAAAAAGGCGTAGGTGTAGGCTGTGGCATCACCAGTTGAGACAACATTGTAGCAAGCCTGCTACAAAACTGAAACAACATGCTTGGCCGCTTTTTAAGTGCACATGACACAAATTTTGACTTGTGCCACAGCCGTTAATCGTCGAGACACGAGTCTACGGCTGTAACACAGGCTACTACAATTGTAGACTCACTACGTTTAGACTTTCATTCCTGTGCTTTGTGTTTGAGATATTCTGCGGTAATTATTTCATTGATAAAGGCAGGTATCGGCTCCAATCTTCTGACGAACACCTCCGACATACGAGCCTCGTGCACATATTTCGACCCCGTCAACATTTCCTGATCTAAATCTATTATTAGTATTTGTTAATATGCTACGGTAGTCACCAGTTCTTTCGCGGCTTTCGCGATATCGTACGCGCACTGGATGACTTGTTGTGTGAGTTGTGCCATATCGATAGAGTTCTCGGGGAGGACAGTGTTTTTACATTCGACCTCGAGTCTCACCGAGCTCTGGTTCATGAGGTCGAGCGCTGCACGGACAGCCATCATGGGCGGGTTCTATACAGAGTAAAATTTGAAGTTGGTGCCTGTTTTTATTATATAATAACCTTAAGAATTCAAGCGCTTTCATTGGTCGAGAGTCATTGTCCCGCTTATCAGTGTGAGAAAATAATGTTTCTGAAATTATTGTGAAACTATTTCTGAAATTATTGTATATTCTTAAATTTATTTTCTAGTGGTTGTTCATGCATAAAAGTTAATAAAGTGAATAAATTGTTTCACATATAAACGCTTAAACAACGTTAAATAAACAACCTGCACTTACCTCAGGAAATAATGACGTCATATTCTTGACGGCGAATAAGATATTATTTGAACATGGAATAAAACTATAGAAATAAAACCCGGAAATATTTATATGCGAGTTACATGAAACTAACCAAGCCTACCAACTAACTTACAAACCTACCCTACCAACCTAAAAACCCACCCATTCATCTACATAACCAACCAACCTACCCACCAATCTATCGACCTACCTAATCACCAACCCTCCCATCTACCCACCCATAAACCTAACCAACCAACCATCCCATCTACCCACCCATCAACCTAACCAACCAACCAACAATCAATCCATCTACCAACATACCCACCCACTTACCTACCTAACCAACCACTAGCCCATCTACTAACATAGCCACCCACCCACCTACCCTCCCACCAAACCAATGTCCACACACCTGCTGTGTTTTCCAGCTTGAGCAGCAAGTAATAATTCCTGGATACGTTTTGTAATTTGTTCAGTGCACAGAACCACTTCTTCCTTCGTAAGTCGAGGTTGAGAAAGATTGATGAGACTGTCAGCTTCGTTCATGATACGTCGAGCTTCGTCTTCGAGTTCTTGCTTCATGTTTTCTGGTACAAATATTTCAATATACCAACTTTACTTATACTGGATGATAGCTCTATCAGTTCTAAACTGTTCTCCCTAGAGGTCCAGTAAGAATGATCTCTTATTGATCCAGTGTTACTACAAGAGGAAACCTAAACTAAACTAACTTTATATATACTGGATAGCTCTATCAGTTGTAAACTGTTCTTCCTAGAGGTCCAGTAAGGATCATCTCTTATTGATCCAGTGTTACTACAGAAGGAAACCTAAACTAAACTAACTTTATTTATACTGGATAGCTCTATCAGTTGTAAACTGTTCTTCGTAGAGGTCCAGTAAGGATCATCTCTTATTGATCCTGTGTTACTACAGGAGGAAACCTAAACTAAACTAACTTTATTTATACTGGATAGCTCTATCAGTTCTAAATTGTTCTCCCCAGAGGTCCAGCAAGGATCATCTCTTATTGATCCAGTGTTACTACAAGAGGAAACCTAAACTAAACTAACTTTATTTATACTGGATAGCTCTATCAGTTCTAAACTGTTCTTCCTAGAGGTCCAGTAAGGATCATCTCTTATTGATCCAGTGTTACAGACTGACCACTGTGTGAGATATGAAATCTACGGGAATAAAACGTCCAATATGCTGAAAGTCATTCTTACCGTCTGAATCAGTAATCACGCCTTCTTCATCTCCGTGAAAGTACGATTCGCTGTCGTTGGATTTCGGCGGCGGCGTCTTCGGAACGTTGTCGTACATTTTTGCAGACGAGTTTGAGTTGATTGTCTCCCGAGACTTCTTAAGCAAAGCACCTGGAGCTTCGTAACTTATGATCTCGCTGACGTCGACCATATCATCCTCAGAGTCTTCGTCCTCGATTACGTTTTGATCAGCCTAGGTCAGATATTTACATTGGTACTACTATTATATATATAATACTTTTTGTTTGTGGAAACACCGCGTAAATTTACGTTTCCACAAAAACAAAAAGTATTACATGTTTTATCGCCATGCAATCCTACAAAGAACTTATTATTACAAGCGCATAGAACAGTAATGTATATGCGCTCTAGAAATTTAATTATTATTAATTTTCTTCTTCTTCTTATTATATCTATTTAGGCCAAAGTAAAGAATACCTGGGTTTCCTGAGCCTACCTAGCTTTTGGCCGCTGAAATCACTGACCCTAATCTTTTTTATCTGAGGTTTGCAAAGAGTTTGGAGCAATTTTCGTAGCCATTTCGTGGCGTTAGTTTTGTACTATCTATATGAAGTCTGTTTGTTTCAAAGTTGCTACAACATTGAACAAATGTTTGTGCCATCTGTGCTGTCGTAATTGACGTGAAATATCTTATGCATGAGCCTTTATAAAAACAAATTTAACAAAAAAAAAAAAGAAAACCCTAACCTAAGTTTTGGCAACCCAAATATATATTTTTTGGCCTTGTCAGACCTAACGAGCAATTGTGAAAAATGCAACTATAGGCACTCTTGTAGGAATTGAACCGGAGGCCCTGCGATTCCGGTGCAGCGCTCTAACCAACTGAGCTACAGAGACCAGTTGTCGAACTCTAACCACAAGTTCATGCATATACACGTGAGTGACGCCAATGTAAGAGGTCTGGGCAAATATCAAGATTTTGGGCATTTCACTCGATAGAACTAATTGGGTCAAAAAAAATATGTGGGTTTCCTCTTGTAAAAACGGTAGGTAGGGTAGGTCGGTTTTTAATTTTTTTTTAAACTTTTTTTTAAAAATTTTCCTAACAACAGGACGCCATTTTGTTTAGTCAGTGCTTCCATATCCAAACATAAATTTCCCTAATATTGCCTCAAATTTTCATTTTCCACAAACGTTTTCCTCTAAGTGATCCAATAAAAAAGTTTAGGGTCGGGATTTTGGTGTGCAAAAGCTAGGTAGGGTCGGGAAACCGGAAACCCACATATTTTTTTTGGCCTTGTTGATGAAAACTTCGAAATTTCACCCCATTGTACCACCTTTCGTTACGAGCCTGAGTTTACAAATGCTGCTAGTAAGTTTAGTTTAAATTTCCAACTTACGATATTCGTTATACTATCGTCATTATGTAAATGTCCGTTTGTTTTAGGTTCTTCAGCGACTGGAGGAAAAACTTCTTGATTTGAAATTTCTTCTTTTAACGTTAGAACCTGGGAGAGAAAAGTCAGTTGAAAGATTTACCCAAAAATTTCAACTGTCGAAGTTTGTGATGAGGGTCGTTCGCGAGCAACGTCAAATGTTTCGAATCTCTTCGCAAGTCTTACCACAGTTTTTAATACATTTATTTCTTTTAAAAGATCTTCATTCTCTCGAGATAAATCATTGACTCTTTCCTGGATAAAACAATACAAACATGACATTCAATACTTGAAGGTTTTTTGTAGATGGGAATTTTAAGCGAAAGATTATATTACAATTTTCTGGCCTCCAGGCAGGAATCGATCTTGCGAAACAGGGTGGAAAAAATAGGCGAGCACACGAGCACTGCTCGCAGGAAATGTTAAACAGCTGCAGGAAATTCGTTGGAATGAAGATTTGCTATTGAAAATTTGAAGGAAACCTTAACACCCATGTCCCACTATGGGCGCAACAACATATGTTGACAGACATTATTCCTTGAATTTAAAACCATGGTCAGCTAGAACACTATATGTTTATGCACATGCAGATTTAGCACAGAAATACTCCGTTGGTCCGCAGGAAATTTTTGTCTCCAGGTTGTGCTCTCTGAAAGAAACTTCTTTTTCCTGCCCTGTTGCAAAATCCTAGTAAAAACATGTAAAGATGTAAAACATATCTCTCACCGACCTGTGATTCGAAAAGGGATTTTTGTAGTTTCTTGTATTGGGCAATCGGTACAAAATCTTTCTGGTCTTCGTTCGGTTCAGGGATATCTGTATTGAACGCCTCAAACACTCTCTCAGGCTAGAAACAAAGTAAAGATACAATAAGATTTTTTCTATATCTGCGAAAAAGCCCCATGAAATAATTAAATACAACTGATACATCCTTCCGGAAACCACTCGTAAAGTGTAACGAGTGTGTCCAGTGTTCCCAAATGGAATTATCGGCGCTTTGAACAACACAAAATACCAAATGTGTGCCCAGGCTTTTCACAATCTATCTGTTGAGGTAGTCAAGTTTGAGGCAGCACCTCCCGTGCCATACTAACTCCTAGTGATCATTTCTACAATACCTCTGACTCTTCCTCCGTAATATTTTCTTTATCAATCATCTGCTTTTCTGTCATAATTTTTTCTTTGATTGCCTCACGAGTTTCGTTGATTGGCTGAACAGAATGAAAATATTTTACACTAAGATGAATGATCTGACAGACGGATGGTTGAGATGCTTCTCTAAAGAGTAAAGGACGATTTACAACACACAGTTTTTGTCTGTCACATGCAACCTGCTTACAACTTGAGTTGTTCTGTGGAAATCAAGCACACAACTTGTCTAGGTTGTCGTAGGTGAATTGTGTGTTGATTTACACATGCAGTACTAGGTAGGCGAATCATGTGCTTGATTTACACAGTACAACTCAAGTTGTAAGCAGGTTCCATGCGGCAGACAAAAGCTGTGCAGTGGAAACCGGCTTTAATATAATCCGGGTACTGTTCATTACCTCCAGTATGCCGTCATCGCTGGCAACTTCATCATAATCATGACCATCATTTTCCAACTCGTTATCCATGAAATCTGAAAAACAAAATCATATATTTTATGCTTACATCTTCATTGAAATAAATCAATCATATTGTATATATTGATACTTAAGCCACATTTTACAATCCACGCTTTCATACCATCATTCAAGTCGAGTTGAGAGCCCATTTCCCTTCTCCTGGCATCAATAACAATATCAAGAACAAGTGTTGAAAATTCTTGAGCATTAAACAATGCAAGTTTTTGTCTTCCTTGATTCCTGGTTGATGAGTAGCTTGGGTTGACTGGCAGGAATGGTACAGCGGTACGGTCACTTACAAAGTCGCTGTGGTTCTGTGTCGCTAACCAAACTATAACATACGGTACACAGTTACGTTTGTATGTGTAATATAACATGGTTTCAGGTGCGGTTTGTGAACATAAGACTATCAACTTTCAACTTACTTGCATCAGTTTCACGTCTGTCCACTTCATCGTATACATCTGAGGATAGTTCTTCAAAGAGATGGTTACTTAACTAAGTAAAGAAAGCCACCATTAGAATACAAGTCACAATACTCCCTAGCTATAAAACTGTAAAATTTAATGTACCATAGATGACACACCAATATAAACTTTACAGAAATGTCAGACAATTAAGAACTTTGACAATCTAAACCTACCAATTGTAGTTTCTGTTTTGCAAGTTTTGCATTTTCAGATAAATCTAGAGAGCTGAAACATTAAATTATGTGTTCACATTAATAGTTTGATCACTTAGAAAGCTGACGAGCCAGGACAAACAAAGAAATGATAATCAAGTAATAATCAGACATTAAAAGTTAAATGAAATTATACCTGTTTGCCATTGCTGGGATAAAAAATTTGTGTCCATCTTTATGATCTAAACACAAATTACAAACCATGAAAAAGGTGAGACTTCTGCTTTAACATCAATGCTCATATTTTCTTATTATAAAAGAAAGTATTCAAAACTTTAATCACTTCAAGTTTAACCCACCAGGCTTCCTGCCACATAAATAATACGTCAATCTATCTGTGACCTCACACTGTAAATTGATCAATCTTTCAACCAACGACATATGACCAGCATCCCTTAAAAATTATTCGAATGAAATTGTTTAACAAAAACATGGAATACAAAAGCTTTTTCAAGCCAGTTTTCATGCCATAAAGACTATCATGAACAAGCTGGTCATACAAATGAAGGATTTCAGGCCAAATTACTTATAACAGTAACACAGTAAAAGGTAGTAAATATATTTACATGGCATAATCCAATGGAGGCTTTCCTTCGATATCTAACAGAGACGGGTCAGCACCGTGAACACAGAGTAACTCAACTTGAAGTAACTGGCCAGCATTTGCAGCAATATGGAGTGGACAGTTGCCTTTCTCCTGCAACAATAGAAATTTAAAACATTTTCCATAAATTGGTGGTTTTTACTGAGTACTATTGTGAACAGACATAAGTGAACAGACAGTTAGCAAAGCAAAGGAATGAAATCATGTCAAAGCTTTTCATTAAAGTATGTTTACACACAATGATTAATTGGGCCGATTCAGCTTTAAGTAAATGTTATTTGAAAAATACGCTGTCAATGTGATCTGACAACATCGTCAACTGACAACATTCGTCATTAACATTTTGGAAAACCTGACATCGGCCTGATTAATCGTTGTGTGTAAACGTAGCTTTATAAGCAAATAAATAAAATTGAAATATTGTATAATTTTAGGAGTTGTATAATTTTTTTGCTCCTTTATTAAGTATCAATTCTTCTGCAGTTGACCACCGTGGAAAGCTTTTATTACAGGTAAACTCATTTGGAATTTTCATCATTAGCTTTGCAAATTTAAAACACTCTTAGCAAATCCCTTGAGGAATTTGGCAATTTTCCTGTCGGCCGTTGCAATATTCCAATGCAAAGAAAGTTCCTGTTTTAATTTCCTGACTTCCTGTTCTGTTCTGAGTATTATCAGTGGTGGTTTATTTTTGTTAGCCAATTGCAATGCGCAGAACAGAACATTAGGAACTTGTGACAGGAAATTAAGAACTTCCAACAGGAACTGAGGAAAATTTATTTGGCTCTTTGGAACATTGCAAATTCCCTCAAGGGATTTGCAAAGGAGTTTTTCAAATTTGCTAATGAGAAAAATTGCAATCAACTTAGGAACTCAAAAGAGGAACGCTTCGCATAGTTTACCTGTAAAACTTACTATGAAATTCAAATTCTGACGACCATTACCTGAAAATAATAATTAGGCTGCGCACCCAAGGACAATAACCTCAATGATGTTTCTAAATTTCCAGTTCTAACACTTGAATGAAGTTGCTAAATTAAAATAAATATGAGAATTATGTTGGAAAATAGCCCAGGTACTATTTGTAATAGAAAAGTGACCATATTTGGGATGTGTCCACAATAAGAGGCCCGTCTTAGATAACTGCCCAAAAGAAAGGCATCCTTAAGGATAGGTTTTTATCATAAGATGAAAAAAGATGATTCTCTTACTTGACTAAGATCTGCCGTGGATATTTCATCATCGTCTCTGCAAGGCAGCCGATGAACAAAGGACAACATTTGGTACTTTGCTCGGATGAAATTTGCTTTTGTTGGTCTGAAATGAATTATTACTTTTAATTAGTTTTAAATGTAGCGAACTTCACAAGTACATGTCTAAATAATTCATGAAGTTTTGTTAAAGACAGCCTAGGACTGACAAGCTTACATTACGGGATCTTTAGGGTTAGGCTTTCTGATTCCACTTTTTATTTGATTTGGATCGAGTAGAGAATGCTCCCAGATTGAATTAGCTCCGTTTGCCACTAGCGTATTGACCATCTAAAAAATAAATATATTTAACCCATCTGGTGTTAGACTCTTTATTACGGCTGTCACCGAAGTGTACAAAGGCATAAAAAATACGTATCTAGTTCATTTTTCTTTGTCGAGGCATACAGATGAACATATATTGTACTTTCTCAACTTTTTTCTACGACAAGTGCAATTGTTCTGAGGCTAGCATGTTAGCTTTTCAACAGGTGTACTTGTCACGGAAAAAAAAATGGCAAAGTTGCTTATACAGAGGAGGAAATAAAATTTGTCATATACAATTGTCACGAAGAACTTCCTCGTCTGTAATCCACTTTGGATACAAAAAATAAAGTAGGGACTGCCTCACTTGAACAAATTAAATTAATTGTATGTTGTTTAGTTGCTTTCGTTAATATTGCTGGCATGCTAAACATTCTAGAAACCCATTCCATTTTAGAATTTGGACAAGTATACAACAAAATACTAGAAAATTCATTTACTCCATAATTAGAATACCAAGTAACAATTAGGCTACATTTTGCACAGTGTGATTTTTGTCCATTAATGAACATAAATCATTATTAACTATTTTAAATTACGGTTTATTTGACTAAAAATACAACAATATACCTATATTAAAACAAGTAGCCTATTGATCGCATGACAATTCAAGTTATACTCTTTATTTATAAGCGATTTGTTTACGTTGGGCATCAGAATTCGAAATTCTAGAACGTCAAATGAAATATTTCTGAAATTGTAGACTGCAGGTATTTTTAATACAAGGAACATTTCAATTCCGCAACAAAAATAAAAGTGAAAATATATAGCTTGTTCAATTTATTTCCGATAAATTATTTACGGCTATCGATCAAACATACGAACAATTCTAGCGGTAAATAACTCATTCTAAAAAGACAAAACCAGTCTAAACATTAAATTAATATCCTAACTCGAGGGTGTAAAATATATGGGAAATTAGAATAAATGACAGGCATTCAGTTTAAGAAACGATGATTAAATATTTGTAAAAATAACACAGACGGGAATTACGAGATATAAATATTTACTTGAAGGAGAGATGGTGTCCAACTGCCGTGTTTCAAATGTCGAACTTGACTGATATGTCTGCCTAGACTTCGATGGACACTGCAGCAGTCGTTGCAAATAAGCACACCACGATTTATCGAAGCCCATGCCGGATCTAAGGAGGGGAAAAAGCACAAAATCAACACGCTAGCTTGGTTTAAAAGCCTCACAAAGCTAGACAAAAAGACAGGATATGAATCTATACATACTCGCTGCACTACAGTCGGCGCAGATATCTGCCGAACTCCGCGATTTGCCACGGGCCGTCATCAGCTTTTCTTGTCTAATAAAACATATAGAACCTGATTTTCACATTGAAATTAATCCCAAAGGTATGCACTCCACTATCTGGGTAAAATCGCCACAAATCTACAAATAATTTCAGTCGATTTTTACACTAATTTTTGAAGGTTTGACCGATTACCACCTTTTTCTCCCGCCGTACATCACGACAGCGGTGTTATCCATTCGGTGTCATGCGCACTCTGGAGTTGACGCATTTGAAGATAAGTTCGCGCACTTGAAATGATTTGCGCGCTAAATTTCAATCTAGGCAATTTTTCTTATCTTTATCCTTTAAAACGGTTTGTTAAATTAAACTTACATTTTCTCGATAAGTGGGTACTTCATTTTTATGAGAGACGCGCTTGCGCCTTCGATGCTGTTTAAATTAAATGAAAGTTCGAATCTAATTGACATATATTTTATAGCCGAAGAAAATTACAAAACGCAGACGTGCGCGGGCGTTTCCCGATTAAGCATTCGTGCTTTATGGGAAGTGGGGATCGTACAGAACTGGTATGGCTTAACAGCACGAAGCTGCCCGATTCATTTCAGGGCTATTAAAAATAGGAAAGGGCTCATCCGTACTTGGTCACTTGTCATAATATTTCTCAAACTTGTTTCAATTTCGTGTTGAATTTCTCCTTAAATACTGGTTGGTATGAGACGTGATATCATCCTCTCGACGTGTTTATTATAGAGATTTTAAAACAACTAAAAAATCCTGGCTAGCATTTCATTCTTCAATACATTTAACGGTTTACATAATAAACTTGCTTTCCTGTATATATATATATATATAGTCATGGAAATCAATACGGGATTTAGTGATTTACTATATAGCCTGTGTAAGGGTTTATTTGGGTTTTTTGTGTGATAAGGCAGGCTATTGTTATTTAGACAATAGGTCAACAACAATTAAGCACATGTGACTAAAACGCCTACTCATCAATCTTGGCAGTATCAGTTCCTCCGAGAGTTCAAAACAATTAAAACTGAAGTATATTTAGGATCTAATTAGAGCGGACGCGACAATCTTTAATCACTTCCTCGTTCATATCGGAAGGTCACGACGCTCACAGTTTGACGATCTCCAGAATTATGTACGTGGAGAGAAAATGATTTTTACACATCAATGACGCGCACAAAATAGTACGAAATCATAGCAGGCGAGCCTGTATTTCTGAGAAACCACCTTAATTAATCCGCGCACACATTTTCAGAAGTGCGCGCAATTATTTTTCTACTTTGCATAAATTACGCAAACATTTGCATATTTTACGTTTGCGTAAACACATGCATCAGATTTGTGCATAGAAAGTTCGCCTTTTAATACAGGATCTTCGAAATAAATAAAGGCGATGTTTTCAACAAAACGTAAATGTTTTGAGCAAATCCAGTATAAAAAATCTGTCGAATATTGGTTACCATGTGATTCAAGGAATACCCACCATACATGGTCATAAAAACAATAAGTTTGTGTTTCAAACCGTCAACAACGGGGATTAATAACTTTATGAGAGGGATGGGTCCAAACATGTTACAATTACAGAGCTTCACACGAAAGTTGAGCCACCCACAATCTACTTCCTGTTTTATCTAATTCTCGTTTTACTTGTCTATTCATGGTATCGAAAATGAAGCATCAACTCTTCCTATATGGGGAGGAAAATGAAGCAATTTAAATCTTCCTATGGGCGGGTTTAATTCCGGAGGAAATTATTATTTTCATTATTATGACCTTATCGCTTATTCTCTTTTACGCAATGGCCTCGTTTCCATGTTAACTTATTTCAGCATGTCAGGGGCAGATAAAGATTATATTCTCATGTTTTCCTGGACGAATTTGTTTCTTGCTGTTCTTAGGCTCAATAACAAAGTAATTTTCAACCCTACTAAGCACAAAACACGAGTAAGTATTTGACATGAAAACGAGGCAATTGGGTGAAAGAGAATAATCGGTAAGGTGTATTGTCATGTCTTTGGTCACACATAAATAGAATTGAGTGGTGGTAAAGGTGTGCTGGAAAACGTCAGATTGAAGCAACTACAAGGTGAACTTCGACGTTAATTAGGGTGTATTGCCTTTCAAACAAAACATATGGATTTGATAAAGAATGCTTGCTGGCGGCAAGCCTACTCCCCAAGGTTAGGAGATGTATACAGCCGCCCTCCTTCCTGTGCACTCAATAAATTGAGAGTTTGTGTAAGTTTTCATATATTACACGTATGATCTAAAATAATTTTCACAGAAATCTAAAACTGAACCTAATCCTCGTCCATATTTTACAAATAAACTTTCTTGAAATCGTTATTCCCGAAAGTGGCGTTACATTTTGGGCATTTTCTTTGCCGCGTGTCGTAACGTGTCTTTAAACATTCAAAACAGAAAATATGATAACATTTCGTCAAAATGGCGTCTTTCTGCCGCGTGTTACAACAAGGACACGTGAGCCGGGCTTTGTATTCTTTGATCTCTTCCAGAAGTATTTCATCTGCAGTGCCATAGATATCCATCTTCTTCTGTTTCTCGAGTTTTCGTTTGAAACTCGAAATCTCCTCCTGGGAAAAAAATATTTCGACATGACTTAGTGGAAGCTTAGTTTACAAATTTGTCATAAACAATCCGTGTAAACAAATTTGTGATAAACATTTGAATAGATAAAAGTTTGATTTTTTAGTCAAGAATGTGATGTACCTGCATTCGTCTGCTTCTGAATATCTCTTCTTCTAAAGATCTTGTCTTGGTCCTCAAGGACTTTTCAGCCTAAACAGAATTTATCTAAACTGTTATTCCTAGAAATCAAGGACCATCCTTAAATTTCCCAATGTTTCTACAGGAAGAAACCGGAATATTGTAGTAGAAAACATGCGGTATTTGCTGGGTTCAAAGTGGAAGAATTCTTCTCGCAGGGTGCGATAATTCAAAGTGCGATAATTCAGGGTGCGATAATTCAAGGTGCGATAATTCGCGTACTTACGCCAATATTACGGTCTGGTACTTCTTTGTTTTCAGCCACGTACCACGTAGGTACTCGGAACTCTCGCTATCTGCGTACTTACATTTTCCTGGTAGCACATGACCTTTCCAAGTCCGAGGTATTCAATACCGTAATTTAGTTGGTATATCATGTGTCTGAGATGTCTTGGCATGAAACATGATTGCACTGATGGCACTAAGAAACGTTGGAGTCGATTGTTTGTATATTGCAATTGTGCTTTTTTTTTCTACCTCGTAGTCTGAACGTATTTTCAAGAAACCTGTACTTTATGAACGTTATTTTAATGACTGAGTACACAATGAGTACTGAGTTTGTGCAAGTATGCGGCAACAACCATTGGCGTACCAGTCAGATACGACTAAAAAAATTGAATTATGACACCCCCTGCTTCTCGTACGTAACTGAGGTGAAATTATAATTCGACAACTGCATATTGCAGGGATCAAATTCCACGTGAATAGCACATGCATGAACCCTGGTGCCACCAACACCTCCAAACACCCCCAAGTCCTTATTCGTCAGTCGTTACCTCTTGTAGCTGCTGTTGAAAAGACTCTATGCGGATTTTAAAATCTTGCGCAATCTGAGCACTTTCGGTTGCCTGCAATGAATCAGAGATAATTTACAGCATGATCTCAAGGTTGATGAAGATCGAGCAACTATTGTGATTGTAGACGAGCCATGGAGCGACGCTATCTCCTCAGAGGCCATCTCAGGATTCAAAATGCGGCCGTAGAGAAATTGCAAATTTTGGGGATACAAGACCAGCTCCAGAAACGAAGGGAGTGTTGCTAAATATCTTAACTGCAAGGGAGTTATTCATGCCTAACACCTTCATAAGCCAGTTATTTACGCCAGGCTGTGCCAGCATGGTCTAACTACTTGGTCGAAGATTTGGCAACTACCACAAAACTAAAATTTCACGGCATGCCAACTATGTGAATCAGAATGCTGTTAACACTCAGAACAATTTTGAACGGTGTGTGCCAGTGTAGGTAGTGGCAATAATAAGAAATCTTCCGATTGATAGGGATACAACTAAATGAAAAATACAAGGAGAACTTCGACGTTTCGAGTCCGGTTTCGTGAGGTAGTTAGTAGCCAGGACAACTAAGGTTAGTAGCGAAGGGCATTCGCTCAAAAACGTCCCACTTTCTTTCTTCACAATGTACCTTTCTCTTGTGGAGATCCATAGCTTGCTGTCGTAACACTAGCTCCTTATCAATTGACAACTAAAACAAGGTTAGAAACATGTGTCATTGGAGTTTCTCTGATGAACAAATACTGAAGATATTGGGGGCTTCGGTGGCACAGACAACAAGCGCCTTTCACCTCAAATCGTGGGCATTGATTCTCTTGTTGCCCACTCGTGTGAAGAGTCAGTCAACACTCTGCCGAAAATCGTGGGTTTAGGGTTAGGTCTAATAAATGTATATAATTTCCACTCGATAATTTCCATCTACAATATCCTTCAACAATTATTCAATCGAGAGAGATACCAACAAAATATTGGGTTAGGATAAACACAGTTAAGAGTGCTACTAACCTCAAATATGATTTTTGGAAGAAGAAATGAAATATATCTTTATAGTAAAAAACTCGTCTTGATTGACTTTTCGGCTCTCGAAGCTGCCGGATATGATGTCATTCGGGGAATTTTAGGTGCCGAAATAACCTGAGTATCAGGCCCTTATGTTTTCATTCGCCAGGATTAATTGGCGACGGCGAATGAAGGAGGGCCTGATACAATTCTTTACCGCGGCGCATGTAAAAAGCCAGATTCTGGCTTTTTCGTCTGATTGGCCGATTAGACAAACGATTTTTTAAATCTGTCATTTGATTGGCTGGTGCTAATTAGATTATACTATTGTCAGTTGTTGATATATTTTATAACGATCCCACTAAACGGCTGAATTTAAATTAAAACTGCAGTAAAATTAGAAAATAATCGCAAATTAGCGAAATATATTGCAAATGTAGCTTATATTAAATCGCCATCAGATTGCACTATCGACTAACTGACGTATAGTTATAAAGTATACTTAATATATATATAATTTATAATTATATGTCAGTTTGTTGATAAATACGGTAAGCGCCATGTAAAGCTCATCGTAGTCACTGAAACCTCTGCGGAGGAGAGAGCAATCGGGTGGCGATTTAATATAAGCTACATTCGCTAATTTGTGATTATTTTTGTTAATTTTATAAGTTCATTGCAGTTTTAATTTAAATTCAGCCGTTTAGTGGGCTGCCTATGCTATAATTAGATTGTTGTTGTCGTTGTGTCAAATTTAAATTTCTCCTGCGACATTTTGATTGGATACTAAATATAAACTTTGCTGTGGGTGGAAAGCGATCAGGTTAAGTTTTGTGTCAGGCTCTATTTGTAAAATAGAGCCCGATACTCAGGTTAGTGCCGAAAACAAGGGAAAACTAATTTGCAATGCCCCAAATTACGTCATATCCTGAACTTTGAGAGTGAAGAAGTCTATTAAGAAAAACTTTTTTACTATAAAGATATATTACATTTCTTCTTAAAATCATCCAATTATTATACATACCAAAAATCATATTTGATGTTAGTCCCACTTTAAGAAAGTAAATATCACAATTGTCGTAAAGATAAAATAGTGTACACGGCAAAAAACGCCGAGCCCGTTGCTCGACAGGATTGAACAATGTTTTGCTGCCCACGTTGTTCACACTTGTCAACAATATTGAACAATATTGTTGAGCCTGTATCGGGTGTAACAATATTGTTCAATATTGTTGACAACGATGAACAATGTGGGCAGCAAAGCATTGTTCAATCATGTTTTCATCAGTATTGCATCAACCCGAGCGTTTTTACGCGTGTATAGGCAAAGGATGTAATTAGGTAAGCGTAATACTTGATGTAAAGCGCATTTGATCATGACCAACATGTAAATTTACGCTATGAAAATGTTAATCTTACTAGCTAATCACTACTACACAGTCACATACCAGTGTTGACTGAAGACTCCTCTCGCGTTCCTCTAGTTTTTTAATAACTTGTTCTTGAGCGTCAATGTGTGTGTTTAACGCAGTGATCTGGTCTGCCATCACATCTTTCTCTTCTTTTAGTTGTTTCTGAATCTGATCTCCTTTGATACGCTGGAGTGAAGAAATGATTCTCTTGAACTCATTCATGATTTATGAGCAAAAGACAAAGAGTGTTGGTAGTCGCGAGTGCATGCATCTTTTATCTCTGTGACCAGGGTATACCATTCCCGTAAATATGCAATTATCTGATTATAATTTCATGTGAAGAAGTGCTTCCAGTTTGACTCCCAAACTGACTGTAGTAACACTGGATCAATAAGAGATGATCCTTACTGGACTTCTAGGGGGAACAGTTTAGAAAATAATCATCCTTACTTCAGACATCAATTTTAAATTCGCTTCTTCCTTCTCTCTTAATTCTTGTAGAACGCGAATATTTTGTTCCTGCATTTCCTCAAACGCCTGTCCCGTGAACTCCATCTCCGAAAGTAGGGCGTCTTCTTCCTGAGATGACAACAGAGATAGAAGAGAGGTACAGACATGACTGCCGCTACCGTTACCATTATTAGACCATTAGGTGCGCTCATTCTAACCCTAACCCGCACCACCAGTAAATCAATTCCTGTTTACCGTGATCATCATACCTGTTTAGTTGCGGCGATCTTCCTCTGTAACATCTCAATCGTCTCGTTGGCTGCTTTCAGTCTTTTCAAAGCAAGTTCATCCGCCATCGCAGCTTTACATTTCTCTACCTCTTGTTTGCCTTCCGCTATCTTCCCATGAAGTTCCTCGATTTCAACTTTGAGACGTTTCTCATTTGCAAGAATCTGAACAGAATAAATGTGTGTTCCATTAAACACCGTTCCTTACCATACCATACCATACCATACCATACCATACCATACCATGCAACACCATATCAAATCATACCTTAATCACACCATATTATATTATATCATACCACACTCCACCATACCACACTCCACCATACCATACCATACCATACCATACCATACCACACCATACCATACCATACCACACCATACCATACCACACCACACCACACCATACCACACCATACCACACCATACCACACCATACCACACCACACCACACCATACCACACCATACCACACCACACCACACCACACCATACCACACCATACCATACCTCACCATACCATACCATATCATACCACACCATACCATATACCTCAAGTCGTTCTCGACTGTCTTTTGATGCACCTTTATAAACATCCAACATAATCTTCATCTCTTTTTGACTTTCCTGTGATTGTCTAAAAAACAAACTTATTGAAACCCACGAACTGCCTTTGCTCGTAATGTTGGAATGTTCTGTTTTTGTTTTTCAGTCTAGAATTACATTGTTCCAAAACAAATACCTACTTGAGTTCGGATTTCAAAGCTTTCAATTCCTCGCTGTCTGTCGGTAGCTCACCGTCTTCTTGGCTTTCCTTCTGGGCAGTTTTCGTTGTTTCTTCACCAATGGAGGAGGGTGCTGTACCTTCAGCAGAAGCCTCCTGAGTCACTGGTGTGGCAGTCACTGGTTTCTTGCCAGATATTATGTTTTCTAATTCAGTATGCAGCTAAAACATCAAAACATAAATTGAACACCCTTGACTCTACCAAAAAATTACAGATTTTCTCCGAGGTACTCCCGTTTCCTCTCGTAATAACACTGGATCAATAAGAGATGATCCTTACTGGACCTCTATAGGAAGAACAGTTTAGAACTGATAGAGCTATCCAGTATAAATAAAGTTAGTTTAGTTTAGGTTTCCTCCTGTAGTAACACTGGATCAATAAGAGATGATCCTTACTTGATCTAGGGGAGAACAGTTCGGAACTGATAGAGCTATCCAGTATAAATAAAGTTAGTTTAGTTTAGGTTTCCTCCTGTAGTAACACTGGATCAATAAGAGATGATCCTTACTGGACCTCTAGGGAGTGTAGTTTAGAACCGATAGAGCTATCCAGTATAAATAAAGTTAGTTAAGTATAGTACCCTCTTCGTCTCTTCCTCTTCCTTAGAAAGTTTCGTTTTAAAACGTACAACTTCGCCCTTGATTTGTCGATTGCTATTCTAAAATTGCAAAACGTATAGTTAGACAATCACTGAATACAGATTCCTATTTTTTATGTCACACTAGCTATAGCACGTGTCTTCACGTCTGATAATATCAGTCCTCTAATATGCAGTAGTTTGATTAAAAGCTGCCCTTCAGTTATATGAGAAGAGTGCCCCCAGTTGGACCCTACCTAGCCTGCATGGCAGGCGGTTCTTAAAATTGGGCAAGCCTGGGAAATACCGCCTGCCATGTAGGCTAGACCCTACCAAACACCGGAGGTTTTCCCTGGGTGGTAAAAATAAAGTTAGTTAGCTTATGTTTCCTGCTGTAGTAACACGGGGCCAGTAAGACTGGAACAGTTTAGAACTGATAGAGCTATCCAGTGTAAATAAATAAAAAGGTCATACTTGTAAACTTTTAATTATATTATCCATTTCTTTCATCAGGGGACCTGAAAACAAAAAAATATATAACTTAGTTTTCTAAGATTTGAGCCTAAAGCATCGACTCTCATTGACTTTGAACTGGTTCAAATCTTTCTGAGAGTTGTTGAGAGTTTTCGCGCGGTAATATATAGTCAACTCTCATCAACTCTTGTTCTCGTTTGACCGGGGCATGAGAGTTGAGAAAACTCACATGCAAACTCTCGTTTCTCAACTCTCACGCAACTCTTGTTCCCGTTTGACCGGGACATGAAAGTTGAGAAAACTCTCATGCAAACTCTCGCTTCTCAACTCTCATCAAGTCCTAGCTGGTCAAACGAGAACAAGAGTTGCATGAGAGTTGAGAAGTGAGAGGTTGCATGAGAGTTTTCTCAACTTTCATGTCCCGGTCAAACGGGAACAAGAGTTGCGTGAGAGTTGAGAAGCGAGAGTTTGCATGAGAGTTTTCTCAACTCTTATGCCCCAGTCAAACAAGAACAAGAGTTGCATGAGAGTAGCACGAGAGTTGAGAAGTGAGAGTTTGCATGAGAGTTTTCTCAACTCTCATGCCCCGGTCAAACGAGAACAAGAGTCGAGAGTTGAGAAAACTCTCAGGTAAACTCTTGCTTCTCAACTCTCAACTCCCATTCTCGTTTGAATAACAAACTGACGTCACTGGTCTGATATACAAGCCCCTGCAGTACCGACAGATCTGAAACAATATTTTTACCAACCTGTCTGTTCGTTTGTTTTCAAATAATGTTCGTATTTCATTCGTAGCAATTCGTAATCGCGGCGAACTTGCATCAACGCGTCTTCCACGCGAGCGATTTCTGTTTGAAATTTCTTCTGAACTGCCAAACTTTCGTTCTGTGGTGAAACAATAAACAAGTCAACGTAAATTTATGAAAATATACAGTAAATAAAACATAATAGCTCCAAGCGGTACCTCCAATTGCTCAAGCTGAAGTATATGTTGCGTTCTACTGTTGTTTGCGACTCTTCTTATATCTTCAAGTTGCTGACGAGCCTAGGAGGAAAATTCTTAAGTTTAGTCTAAAAGATCCTGCCACAACCTACCACTTGCTGAAAATCTGGACACCACTTATAAAAAATGAAGAAAATCATATCATACCAAATTTAGTTCGTTAAAGATAACAGAATATTGAGACTGTAATGTTCGATATGGCACCGACTGAAGAACGACGGATTCTGGAATCTGCAGCGCCTAATTAAAATGAAGAAGACTATAAAAACTTTATACTAACTTTATTTATGCTGGATAGTTCTATCAGTTCAAACTGTTCTTCCTGAGGTCCAGTAAGATTCATCTCTTATTGATCCAGTGTTACTACAGGAGGAAACCTAAACTAAAATTACTAAACTAACTTTATTTACACTGGATAGCTCTATCAGTTCAAACTGTTCTTTCTAGAGGCCCAATATAAACTAAACAACATTGTTCCCCCAAGATCAAGTACGGCCCTTCCTTATTACCGGAGAAAACGTGTGGTATTTGACAGAATATAACAGGGGGTAATATTCAGACATATTGCAGGAAACAAACACTGGTCATAGAGGGGAAAAGTATACTACTAACACAAGTTAATTTATTCATAAGATTGGGTACCCAACGCTGACAGTGACTGACCTCCATTTTACGTTTTTCAATCTCTTCAAGTGATCCTTTATAATTTTCTGTTAACTTTTCCAACTCAGTCAAACGTTGTTCTGCAAGTAGTTTCTGTTCTTCGAAGTCAGATTGCATTTTAACAGCCTGAAGATTGAGAGTCGAAGAAAAAATAGACGGTTTCACTAAACACTATCGTGCAGCAGATAGTGGTCAACATGTAGTTATCGGAGTGAGAATGTATTAATGTTAATTATTTTCATGAAATGTAGTAGCATCATATTTGGTGGACAATAAGTGAGATAGCATTTTAACAGCGTCAAGATTGAGAGTCAAAGAAAAACAGATCGTGGTCAACCAACATTTATAACAATGTTAAAATTCTTTTCATTATATGTGCTAGTATCATATTTGGTGGCCAATAAATAGAATTCAAAGATGTAGCTTAGTTTTCTTGCTTTCTTTGTGTCGAGGTTTCTACAAAGAGCGGCTGCGAGGCAGTCTACACGTAATAGAGTGTCGATATATCTTGTGAAGGCTGATTCGCATGCAGCACACAAAAGTCAAAATGATGTCATGTCCATGAGCACGACTGAGTCACAACAATCGCGAATCAATCATGAGACAAGACTTAAAGTTCTCCACTATTACCTCTCCTGTGTTCAAAGGTTGTTCTCCCTTCACAGGTTTTTCGGAGATCACACCAGCTGGCAAGGTCTTACATTGTTTCTCTACCTCGCTAAGACGTTTCAACAATCTCTCAACTCTACGATTGCGTTTCTGTAGATCGTATTCAGCTTCCTGTAGACTCGTGTTCTTCTCAGAGAGTTCGTCTTGAGACATCGCGTACTTGTCTCGAAGTTCTGCAAACTAAATGTAAGGTGAAAATTTAGTTTATCTGCAGTGTTAGGTCCCTGTTCCGTTTAGGCATCTAACCTTATATTTTATGTTTTCCTTTTATTTTTCATATTGTCAACACATTACCTCCAGAGAGCTTGTTGAGCGTTGTTCTTGAAGTGAAGAGACTAATTTTTGAAGATTCTCATTTTCGGATTTCAGACTATTCATTGCCCCCTTCGTGACATCTTCAACTGAATCTTCTGTTTTGAAAAATCACAAAATGAAATATATATTTAAATTTCGGCTTTCCTACACATGCTATAATTGCACATAAGTTATTGACAATTGAAAATCAAAACCCAGAATATCTACATCTTGATTTCACTAACCCCAATAACATAATAATAATATAATAAATTTGTCACAGTTTAAATGTTATTTACAGATCAACTATATAATGTTTACTTATGTTAACATTCACCATAGATTGAGTGATTGGCAATACAATAAGCTTACAATGACAAGTTGTGACATGAGAAATTAACAAGACGTTTGTCCCAACACTACAAGAAAGTATGTCATTTTGGCCATTGAAGTGATCGACCATTTGCAACGCTTGGTTTTATGTAATCTCACATACATGAAAACGAGGCTCCATAGCCAAAATGACGTACTTTCTGTGTATTCCAGGTACCTTCATTTAGTTGTTGTATTAGATCCTTGGTATTTTTATCAGCATTCTTCACAAGTTCTAAAAGCTTGGCAATAATGTCTCTTGACACAGATATCTTCTTGGTCAGTTCATCCTCTCTTTCTGCTGGAGTCACTTGTTTCAGATGTTTGATGAACGATATACTTGTCATATCATCTAGAACTAATACGATCAATAAATCAATCAACTAACCGAGCTTTATATATACAACTGGACTATACATAAACTGAGCTCTATATGTACAACTGGACTATAAATTAATCAATTGAGCTCTTTATGCACAACTGGACTGTAATCAAACAACTGAACTCTATATGTACAACTGGACTGTAAATCAATCAACTGAGCTATATACATAAAACTGAACTATGTATCAACTGAGCTATCTATGTACAACTGGACTATAAATTAATTGCACTCTATATGCACAACTGGACTATAAATCAATCAACTGAGGTCTATATGTACTGGACTATAAATCAATCAACTGATCTCTATATGTACAACTAGACTATAAATCAACCAACTGAACTCTATATGTTAACTGCACAATATATCAATCAACAGAGCTTTATAATTAACTGGACTATAATCCTATTAACTGAGCTTTATATGCACAACTGGACCATGAATTAATCAATCAACTGAGCTATGTTCTTTACTGGACTATAACTGAGCTGACTGGAATATAAATCAATCATCAAACTGAGCAACATGAATAACTGCATTTTGACCTTTTCCAAAATATTCCATAACAAACTGCCATTGACATTTACCTAAATCCTGATTCTCGTTATTGGCAGGTTGTTCAAATCTCTCCACTAACAATCTTGTTTCTTCTTCCATCTAAAAATAATTATTATAGCTACAGTTTCATATTCATATATATTTCATATACCAAATTCAGTAAAAATCCTGCTGATACACATTGAAATTTGCCCCAAAATGTTCTGGTGTTCAATATACCAGCCAAAATGAAAAAAATTCTGATCTCTTAAAGGGGGAACTGGTCTGTCTCTAACAAATACAGCATGGTTATAGCAGAAGGTTGATTGTGCATCCAAATTAGGTGTATATAAAGCTCAGAATTACCTGATTCCAAGCTCGATGTATAACAGACAACAACTCAGTATTGTCACGTTCTCTCTTCTTGTATTCTTCAATTTGTATTTTCAAATTTTCTTCTTCAAACTTCATCTCTTCCAATCTCTCACCAAGTTTCTTGTTTTGAAATCTTAAAACTTGGATATCCATTTCCTCCTGCAAAATCACAAACAGTTTTCACCTGTTTCCATCTATCAAACTAACGTTACGTCATTTGAACAATTTCTAAAATTGTTTTGTTTTGGATTTTGTATTAATTTGTTTAGGGTTGCGGTTAGGGGTTAAATTAGGGGTAGGGTTAGTTACATAGCCATTTAACACCTCTTTCATCATCCGAAAATGACGTCAGGTCAGTTTGGTACCATAGCTGGAAAGAAGTGCTGACCATCACTGGGGTTGGTCAAATACACTCAAAGAGTGAAAGTTTATCAGATTACAAAGGATGTGTGTGTCATTTAGGGAGGTTTTTGAAGGTAAATTGTGACAGGTGACATTGCATTGAATAGGGAAATTAGTTACAAATTACATCTAAATTGTGACAGTTTCAAAAGTGACATGGCAACATTCCTGACTTAAAAATTCAAAATGCAAGATTTACAAAATTTAATGGTAAATATATAGAAAGCACCAAGAGTACCCGATATCTCGGTTGCACAATACAAACTAAACTGGGCAACATTTTCAAGAGGTGATATGTTTTTGATGATATGTGTATTCTGTTAACAATTTGGGTATTGTGAAACTTTTGTAAATGTTGTCCCACACACAAATTTATAACACACCTCAAGCAATTAACTGTAGACGTCTACACAGCAGCCAATGACAGGAATTCCACTTTATATAATTTTATTTATACAATCATACACTATGTAACTTTATATTTCTGTAATACTGTAAACTACACAATTCAGAGCTAAATGAAAGCTTCATATACAAACCTCAGTGGAGACAGGCCCCACGTTGACAGGTGGTATGGCCATGAACGACTTCTTACTCGAAGGCTCTCCCTCCGTTTGCTCGTCATCTTCGTCTTTTTTTGCTCGTTTCATCATCGTTTTTCGCACAAAATCTTTCCAAATATTACTCTATGTATTCAGTTTTACTCTGAGAAATAGCTGAAATAGCTAAATACGCGTTAGAAATGTCCACATTTGAAATTTTATTTCATAAACGAATTTATCGCGAAAAATCCGCCATGTTGAAAACCGCTCAAGTAGAAGACTGGTGTCGAGTGGGGGGCAGAATTCCCAAAATGAACCACGGAACCCGGTGACCACCAGGAGCCTTTCTCCGGGCATACAGTTTGAAAGACGCAATTTATGCAACCGTAAAAGTGAAAAACATTCTCTGTAATAAAAGCTTTAATATAATCATATATTAACTATGATATAATGTTTAAAAGACCCAAAGAACTCAAGTATCGCCCTAAGTTAAGTAAAATAAAAATAAGTAGTATTTCTACATACTAACGGTTGAAATTTTTCAAACTAGTCATTTCACGTCATATATGATCATCGACGCAAGCAAACAATTATTTCAAAATTATTTTTTTCTAAAACGCTTCCAAAAAGTCGTACAGCGTTCTGTTTCTTTTAGTATCGAGCTATGAATCTTTAAAAAGCTTCAAAAAAGCTTTGAAATCATATAACAACACGCTTATTCTGAAGTTTTTAAGCAAAAATGAATTTCAACGGAAATTTTAATTCCATAGACGACGAATTAGGATGGCATATAAACGCCGAATGCAACGACGATTTCGCTTGTAAACTGACAGAAAAGCTGGGAAAACGCTTGGACGAACACGAGAAATGCGAGAGGAAAACACGAAAGGAACGGCATGCAATTTTCTCGCAATGTTTTGAAGAAATCATCCGGCATAACGGCTGTTTTGGTTCGCTGTTGTCCGAGATAAAAGTCGAATACGAAAATTGTATCGGGGCGGTCCTTCGAGGCGAGCGGGACGCAGACTTTCTTTATCGAAACCTGACGAGCTGTATCTCAGGATTTGGAACCATCAAAAACTACAAGCAGCAAATAAAAGATTTGGAAAAAAAGTTTCGAATGTTGTTGGATCAGAACGCGCGTTTGAGACAAAAATCCAACTTGGAAATTAAGACAATGAAGCAGAAATCGGAACTAATACTACACGAAATTAACAAGTCCATCGCTACAATTCGCGCGCGAAGTTTTCACAGAAAAACACCAACGAAGAACGAGCAAGGTTTCGGGAAATTTCGCTTGAAAGTTTTGGAAAGATTCACTTGTAGCGAGCAGACGAATATAGACTTTTTAAACGAAGAGTTACAGCGATTACGAAAAGAAATTCAGGAATTGGTGAAGTTTTTTGACAAGCGTTTTAAGCTGAGGAAGACTAAGGATAACCTCATAGAGAAACTTATGGTAAAAGAACAAACGAGAAACGATCTCAAGGAACAAGGTTGGTAATTGTCGAATTCAGAGGATGTTGTTGCCCAATTCACAACTAAAGCGACTCTCATTGACTTTGAACTGCATGGTTCAAATCTTGATGAGAGTTTTCGCTTACGCGCGCGATAATATCTAGTCAACTCTCATGCAACTCTTGTTCTCGTTTGACCAGGGCATGAGGGTTGATAAAACTCTCATGGAAACTCTCGCTTCTCCAAACTTTCATCAAAACGGGAGAGCCTATACTTATATGAAACTCGACTTACATATATATGTTCTTAAGCAACCCTACCCTCAAACTTCAGTAGCTCAGCAGCAAAGAATTATTATGTAACTACATGTACTTCCCCAGGTGATATGCTGAAAGCGAAGTTGTTAAAACTGGAAGGTAGACTTAAGGAAGAACGGAAGCAAAGAGATTTGGACATGTTGCAAAAACCAAAGACGATTGTCGAGTTGATTTTACTCGCGCTGAAACATGGCGAGGATGACTTTATCGATGGAATAGAAGGTAAAGTTTATGTTTAAATGTTCAATTCTTTTTTTTACTATAGTTAACAGAGTTGATAAGAGCGCCTTGCGGATCGCAAGCTTTCCAATAATAAATATGTGGTGTTTACATAAACCACAAGGATAGTAAAGTTTAGGTAACTATGTTTTTTAAGCTGTACTCGTTGATTTGGTAAATCATTGTTCGTAGCAAAAACTTCCATTTCCCCTGCAGACGAGCTGGTGGACTCAGACGATGAAGACGACAACTTTGGCGAACAAGAACACGAGGAAATGGTTGAATACATGGACAAGTTTGAACAACTTTTCACACGCGGTTGTTACGAAGAAGCCGCCATTGTTGCTGCAAGTTCCCCACAAGATATCCTGCGTACTGCTCAAACATTTGAACGTTTTAAGGAAGAAAAGGCTCATCCAGGCGAGAAGTCACCGCTGCTGTACTACTGCGAGGCTGTGATAGTGAACAGCGGAAACCCCGGTCAGAAAGGGCTAACTGCTTCGGAATCTGTTGACGCGGTGGTCCGCGCTTTGGAAGAGCGTAGACAAGATTTGGTCATCATGTGGTTGTCACAGAAGAAGTTGAAATATTCCGATGTGCTCGGCGAGAGCATTGTAGCATTTTGTAGGTGTGGTCAGGTCTGCGCCTGTGGTTGTTACATGTTAGCAGAAGCGGTATACAGGCACACGAAGGCTCACGGGAAGGTCGTGTCGTGCTTGTGTCGTCAGGGTCGACTGCACATGGCCGTGCATCACGCCAGGAATGTAGCAAAATTTCGGAAAGCCGATTTCGTGCGAATCCTCGAAGAGTACCCGAGTTTCAGCCATGCGGAGATCTTGCTACTTGTGGGAGATGGGTATTTGTCGTCTCCGTTATGTCGTGAGGAGTGTATGGCGTCATTAGTTCGTGCGTGCCGACCACGTGACGCGGTAAGATTGGTCTCACCTCTGCACGATCGAATCCAATGTGCTAAGATTGTACCGTATATTTGTACGCAGCAGGAAGTGGCCTGGGCTGAATTTTGCGAGATTTTGCTAGAGCGAGGTTTCGTCTCTGCTGCCAGGGACGTGGTGAGTGCCTGGATCTTGGCTCGCGCGTTTTATACCGCCATCCTTAAGATTGGATTGTAGACAAGAAGTTTCAAGTTTTTGAAGTAATAAAAGTTGCTTGGAATGTTTAGTCGAAGTCATATTGCTGCACCTTTTGGGAGATTGTCATATGATAATTTACGATACAAAACAGCATTGAAACTTAGACAAAATATTTAAACGTCGAAAAGAACATTTTAACAAATGGTTTACATCACACTTTGTTGTTTGATTACATGGGGAACAAAACACAGAACACTTGGATTGTTATAAATAGCTATGGGTGGCATATCTTCAACGTCACAAAAATAACTTAACGCGGCGATTAAAGTTATGCCTAACAATATAAACGAACGCTCTTATAAGCCTGGTTCCCATTTAATCGCAGAATTCGTGGTCGCCGAAGTAGTCTGGGTCATGTCTTCTGTGTGCTCTATATCAACCAGTTTTTACTAATGTTTCTAACAAATCCTTCAAAACTTAGAATTATGCAAAATTCCTACTGTAATCAGAGAAACGTTGATAGTATAAACCAGGTTTAACATGCTGATGACCATCACGACAAAATTAGCCTGCAAAGCAGGCGATCGTGAGTTTGGATTAGGGTGAAAAAGCCTGCTCGCAAGTTACGACCAAATGGAAACCAGGATATGTATATATGTATAACTAAAGATTTTATTTCAATACTCGAAATCCAGTCCTTGAAGGAATTTAGTCCTTATACCAATATAGTCCTTACCGGAATATTGTCTTAGCGCGGCGATTACTGTACATTTGGGTAGGTAAGCTGTATATGATAGCGTGCTTTAGGCAGGTTTCAATCTTCTCCAAACACAAACGACATTGCTATCAGCCACTGCAACAACATAATCCATATTTGTACTTGAACACACGTGATTGAACGTCTTCACTGTACCATTGGCACAAATCAACTTCTGTTTGAACATGAAAAAAATCTCACTGAGAATTATTTACAAGTAGTTGAGGTAGGTTTTACATCATCTCAAAGTTTCTCTGAACAATGTGCAGTGACATTTCAAACCAATGCAATCCACATATATACCTGTGTTTCCTTAAGTTCCTCCAGTTTCTTGCCTTGCCTGGATTCACATAAACACCTATTTACATCATATATCCACACACGTCCTAAATCATCCCCAGCAATCAATATATCACAATCTATCGTAAATGAAAGAAAAGAATCGTTGAAATTTACCAGAAGAAACTTTTTGAGAAGTATCACACGGCATTTTGTATGAGGTTTCAATTTGGTCGTTGCTGTCGTCACCGTGTCACGTGGACGATATAATAAGGCCGATATAATAAGGCCGATGTAATAAGGCCGATATAATAAGGCCGATGTAATAAGGCCGATATAATAAGGCCGATATCTGTGCCGATATACAGTACACAAATTTTGCCTAAAATTATCGCATGCAACCTGCTTGTGTTGTACTGTGTAGTCCGTGTAAATCAAGCACACAACCACAGAATAGATAATTACACCAGAAGTCTCACTTGAGTCGGAACCTTTGATGTTTTCGTTCGTAAAAAATTAACTTGCTCATGTCGTCCCTGCCTAGTACAACCGGACGTTTTTATCAGGTTTTGGTAGGTACAAAGTGCCAGCCGTACTAGCCAAGATGGCGTGAATTGGTGAGGAATCGCTTGTAAAAACGCGGACAAATATTTGCTTGAGTGAGACTTCTGGTGTAATTATCTATTCTGTGACACAACTCACTTACGACAAGGTTAGGTGAGTTGTGTGCTTGATTAACACAGTACAACTCAAGTTGTAAGCAGGTTGCATCAAGAGTCAATGATTTGTCCACGACAACAGCGACAAAACAGAAAGCATGATATACCTGCCCGAAAATTAAATTTGATAAATGGAGTATCTGTGACTTTCCACGGAAGACGAAAAGCTGGTGACGCGTCATTCTAGAAAAATAACATCATCTAACTACAACTTGTTTGGTTTAACAATAAAAGCATGTACTTACATCTACAGGACATTTTTACATGAAAGCATGTACTTAACTCTGTATATAAATAGGAACTGGATACGTCCATAATTACAGTAAGCTTAGATTAGTGTTAGATTAAGATTAGATTAGAGTTGGGGACTGACAATACCTTTTGAAAGCTGGATTCGGAATAGTACAACATTATACAGGGCTCTTTAACTCTCTTTGTTGCTAAACATGGAAGATATCAACAAATGCAAGAATTAGTTTTTACATTGGTTAGTACATATGTTTTTCATTTCTGAGACCCAGGTTCGATTCCTGTGTTTGATCGCCAACTCTCATTGATGCTTACTGACTTTAAACTGGTTCAAATCTTGATGAGAGTTTTCGCTATACGCGCGCGGTAATATCCAGTCAACTCTCATCAACTCTCATGCAACTCTTTGTTCTCGTTTGACAGCGACATGAGAGTTGAGAAAACTCTCACGCAAACTCTCGCTTCTCAACTCTCTTCAACTCTCATGCAACTCTTGTTCTCGTTTGACCGGGACATGAGAGTTGAGAAAACTCTCATGCAAACTCTCACTTCTCAACTCTCGTCAACTCTTGTTCTCGTTTGACCGGGACATGAGAGTTGAGAAAACTTTCATTGAAACTCTCGCTTCTCAACTCTCATGCAACTCTTGTTCTCGTTTGACCAGGACATGAGAGTTGAGAGAACTCTTATGCAAACTCTCGCTTCTCAACTCTCATTCTCGTTTGACCAGGACTTAAATATATATATATTTCTATGATATAAAACTTATAGACATACCTATGACATGATCACTCAAACATTTCACGCAGTCCAAAGGAACCTTTTTCTTCCCTGGGAAATTTAGTTCGTACAGTGGAAGATGACTAAATGAGAACATAATAAACATCTCAAACGTGGCTGTCCAGTGTGGGTGGTATTCTACAATATGGTATCTTTATTGTACCTTTTCTTATTAGCACAAGCGATAATAGACCACACAGTACAGCCTTTGTCTCCTCCCCCGACTAACACTTCACCATGGCGTGGCACGGTGAGTGACCGTAGAATGCCTTGTGTCCTTAATTTCATTAATATCCTGAAACACAAATAAGGAATAAATCTTGTTTATGTCTTAAGTAAATTAGAAATTGAACGCAAGGTTTAGCAACGCAGCGCTCTAACCCTCAGCTACTAGCCTGTATTCTTTGTTTGCAATCACATGCCTTTTCATCAAACAACTTGTGGACAATTTTTCTCCTATCTTCTAGAATGGTTATAGCAAGAAAAACTGAACAGTAATTCATCTTTTGAGTCTTAACCTCTCTCTAAACTTGATCAATACATTAAAATAGCCGTTTTTGTTACACCTGCCCGTCAACTGAAATCCCCAAATTACGTCATTGCAAACAAAGAATTGAGATGTCCATTTGAGATACTCAGCCAACTATCATGAATTATAGTTAATTTTAGTTATTGTGAAAGTTAGTCAATCATAATCGCGTACTTTATTGTTAGCTACTACGAAATGCCAAATGTTAAAAAGTAAAGAGTTTCATGTAGTTGTGTCAGCTATATAACGGAGGTGCTATATCTGTAGTTTCCAATGATACATACGTTGCTTTAGGATTGGTTTTCGCTGCTGTAGACAGGCCCAGTTCACTCAGGACTATTTGATTATCATCGCCAGCACCTACACAAGTAAATGTCTTGTAAATATCAAGATGTAAATGTTGGTGAGTAATTTGTTAATTCCTCTTAAAAAACGCATTAATAAAAGAAAAAAAACTACAAAAAAATCATGTTGATTTGCATAAATTTTGGCTTAAATTTTCTTGGCTTAGACAATGTTGTCTTGTTGATTTTTCAAATTACTTCGCCAATTAACTCATAAGATGGGTAATTTTTTAAGCCATTAAAAACACTCATAGTCCATGCTTTATCGGATATGAAACACTCGGCTGTCGCCTTCTCAGAGGCGAAATTCGAAAAGAGAAATTCTAGGGTAATTTAAACTGTCTGGTACTTTTCAGAGTGAGAAAATATTGGTGATTCTTTACTTATACCTACACTAGACCTCTTGAGAGAAGAATACTTACTAAACAGCCATGTTGGTTCTGTAGGATGAAAATGCAGGCTCTCAATGGAGCCTTCATGTGCTTCTACGCTATCATAACAAACCAGATCCTCTGGTTGTATAATCCTAATATCACATTGCTTGCCACCAACAGCCAGAGCAGTTCTATATTCAACACCAGAAGCGGTTTTTACATGAAATACAGTCCATGCTAGACAGTAGAATACGTCTCCTGGTTGCTTGTATTTTTTTGAAACTTCTCCTGTTTTACACTCAATAAAGCACACTGCATCACCACCACATGTTGCACAAAGAGTCGTCGTTTTGTCTAAAGAAGGATTTTACAAAACGTTCACCAATAGACTTTACTGTGTATTGTACTTTTGCCCACAATATCTGGACAATGTTTTGGAAGACTAAACTTTGACCCTTTCAGTTCTGACCATAGATATCTTATATACACTAGATAGCGCATGTCTTTTAGTAAAATTGAAGCCAACAATATTCCACCCCCATTTGAATAGATGGCGGCCATGTTGGTCGTTCCCACTTGCTAATAAACGCTTAAAAACAACAATAATTTTCTTCATTTGAATATTTTAAAAACGAATTTGGAATAGGGTTAACTTAATGTTTAAGTTCCCTGTTTAAGAAATAGAAAACATAGGAATCTTCTAATTTCATGGGAACGACCTGAGACTGCAATCACGGCTTCAATTTTTGAATTTCAGAATAATTAGATGCACTATCTAGTGTATATAAGATATCTATGGTTCTGACATTATGTTAAAAAAAAAAGGTCAACAGAACTATGACTCGTGCAACTGACCTGGATTCAAAGGGTCTGGTTGAAATTCACAAGCCCAAACTTGTGTGCGTCTGTCACTTGGGTCGTTATTTAGCGAGTGAGTTTGTAGCAGTTGAGACAGCACAAACTCTGATTGAGCATAATTCACACCGACCCTCTAAAATAAATCACACAAACATATTGCATTTACAAAACTGGAAAAACGGACAGAAAATCTGGAGTTTTGTATTGTGCCTAAGTGCAAAGGCCATTTTAATGCAAAGTGAATAACTAGCAAGGCACAATTACTTTACCTTTGATTTGAATTGAGGCTTGTAGTTCTGTGATTGAAATATAGTCTCTTCCACTTCAGCTGTATAATGCAGAATCATATGCACGTTATTTCATAACTGATGTACGGCAGAAAGTATGTTTATCATACATGTATAACAGGACATGTTTTAAGCCTGCTGTACATGACAGAAACATGCCGAGCTAGCCGCTACGCTAGGCGGTTATCTCAACCACTTTCTCTCATGTTCGGCAGGCTTTAGTGATGTGCACGTACCTGGAGAAGTTTTCAATGCTTTTGCAGGACGTTGTTCTGCAGATTTTTCGTGTTTCCTTTTTACAGCATGTTCTTGGCCAAGCAATGTTAACTTAAATTCTCTATATTTCTTAAGGGCAGCAGGGCCAATGACAACATCAGTCTGGAAAACACAAATGTCTGATTGTAACAGATTATTTCAAAATTTACTAGAGAACTTTCTGTCAAGTAATTCTGTCACATATAGTACAGGACCTACTTGTAAAGACTGAATAAACTCATTGGCTACGTCCGTTCGGTAACTGACATCTTCAGACATTCTATAAGCTTCTTCAAAATGCCCATTCCAATGTTCAGCAACCTATACAAGCAAGACAACCCATTAACGCCACCTTTCCCTTAGATAATGAGAAAAGTGCACAAGATTTTCAGGATTTCCAATTTTTTCAAGATACTGATTTTTTCCAACTTTAAAGATTTTAGGGATGTTTTGTTATTAAGAAAATTATGCTTTTTGTGCATTAAGAAATTGTGTAATAGGAACAATTACTGGACATGCAGTTTTATTTAAGTGTTTTTGGGATGTAAATTGATCTCTGTTGTACATTGCCCACCAATGTTTGCGCCACTAGATATTTATGCTTATTATTTATAAAGAAAGAAAGCACATAATAAATTACTGGAAAAATTAATTAAGTATTGTCAAAGTATCACCATTAGTATCCAGTATCTGGATAATCACTGGAATGTGATTATCATTTTCCCCTGACTGGTCCCTACCATCTGCTATCTGGCAAAACAGGGATGGATCCAGCATGATCTGGTAGGGGGGGGGGGGG
>CACRXK020000347.1:66584-79553 GCA_902702795.2 Paramuricea clavata
GTCCCAGCACTGGTGCAGAGTTGTGTTGTGTTGGGGGGGGGGTTCCCAGCACTGGTGCTGAGTTGTGTTGGTCATGTGTGCCACCCGCCCAATCAACTTGCTTGACTACTGTATTTGAATTGTAATTGTTGTTCACAGTTCAATTATCATCAGGTTATTACTCAATTTACTGTGTCTCATTTTAATGTCTCTAATATATATTTTTTTACTTTAGCATGAAAAATAGCACATCCCTCCTGGTCAGGGGAAAAACAGTAATAGGCTTGTACATCTGCAAGATACATATGCCTGAGGGAAGAGTTGTTATATTATACCTTGGCGGCCAGAATTCCATCAAACTTCTTCACAGCTTCTCGCATTACCGAGACATCTTTATCCTCTAACACTTTAAGTTTCGGCAAGAGTGACACCAGCTTGTAACGATCAGCGACCTCAAGCGACACATTGTCTGACACGTCAACTTTCTCCAAGTTTGGAAATAAAACAAAATCATCAACCGAAAGCAGATTATTAGATGAACAATTCAATTCTTTCAAAGAGTTCAAAGTAAATCCCTCCAATTTTAATCCAGACAGCTTATTTTTGGAAACATCCAGGCTGTGCAGATTTCTCAATCGTTTTAAAACATCAGAATTTACAGACATCAAGTTCAATCCAGAAAGACTATAAAAGACAAAATAAAACAGTAAAGATACACTATGTTACAAAGTGACTGAACAGACTTGTTTGACTTGTTTTAACTCCCAAATTGTTTCTTGGGCATTTTCCACTTAGGATTATTAGAATATGTATAGCCCAAGGATTATTAAAACTCTCAATTATAAACCAATAACTGGGTTCAAGTGTTCTCATTATTAAAATTAACTCTCAATTCGCCTCCAGATACAAGACTACTGTAGACGTACATAATGAAAAGAATGAAGATTATTTTCTCACTATGTCCTGATATAAACTGCACACTGTACTAGATTGACCAGCATCTGCTGTACAATAGTGCTAGAAAATGAATCGACTAAAACCACACAAAGGTCATACTGTATTATTATTTTATATTTATTCAGCATATTATCTCACCTAAGCTGATGGATTTCTTCCAAAGAATGACACCCTGTTATTTCGCAAATTTCTAGTTCTCCGATCTCGGATTTGCCGATCGTTTGACCCATTGTTCAGAAAGGCAATTTGGAAATGAATTTCTCACATTTTTGTTGTTATATTTCAGCACGTGTGAAGATCTTTCTTTCTCAACGAACCGATTCGTACTTTGCTGGCATCCGCAAAAAATATCGCCGATTTGCAGGAATCCAGCTCGGATTAAGATTAGTGCAGGATTAGGGTTTGGATTAAAAACCATTGGACTTGAGATTCGAGTTTGAGTTATTGTTTACTCGGATTAGAGTAGATTAAGATTAGAATTAGATTTGAACCTAATCGGCTTTAACAAGGATTAAGTGTTAGACCAGTGGATTAATTTTAATCTCAGGATTTGAATTTATGGATTATTGAATCTCCAAGATGGCGGATTGTGCTTGCTCAGGAATCAGAAGTTGTTTGCTTTGTGAGAGCAAGAAGGACGTTAAAAACTCCTTAGAATTCGACTCAAACCATGAAATGAAGTTAAAAACGTTAATATTCTGTGTTCAATGTCAGAAATTGTATTCAGAAACTGTGTTTCAAGAAGATTTTTTACAAAATACTGTTCAGAGTTGTTCAAAACATGATTGCTTTGAGGATATAGTGTCTGGTATTACAGTAATTGAGGATTTTATCACGAAAAACGAAGAGGAATTCATGTTAGCAGAGATCGAAAAATTTCCATGGCAGGTTTCACAGTCAGGAAGGCAAAAACAGGTGGGGGCACTTGTCAATGTGAATCTCCCACTCCCCTTGTACCAGAGTGTGTGATATTAAAAATGCCCCCCTCCCCCCAACTTTAGAAAACCATGGAAATTTGGGCAAAAGCTAGGAAAAATGTAGAATATTCATGCAGATTTATTAGAAAATATATTAAATTTTCTCTTGCAGGATTTTGGACCAAAAGTTAATTTTAAGAAAAAGAAGTTAAGATCAGGCAACTTCACTGGTCTTCCAAAATTCAGTCAGTTCATTGTTGAAAGACTGCACAAGGCTGTTGCGCAATTGCAAAGCTTTCATCCAGTGGAATTGTGCAATCTTGACTACAGCCCAGAACGTGGGGCATCCATCGACCCTCATATTGACGACACATGGCTTTGGGGTGAACACCTTGTGACAGTGAACTTACTTTCAGACACCATTCTTACCCTCTCTGATTCAAAACATTTCTATGAAATAAGAATTCCAATGCCTAGGCTTTCTTTAGTTATACTCAAGGGTAACGCAAGGAATACATGGATGCATGGCATTAAACGTGAGGATATTAAATCACGACGGATTGCTATCACATTAAGGGAGCTATCCGAGGAGTTTCTATCTGGGGAGGCATACACACAAATTGGCAGACCTCTGTTAGAATTAGCTGCATCATTTAATGGATTACCAACATCAACTTAATCTAATTATTAATACAATTCTTGTATATATTTTATGTAGACAAATATTACAAAATACATATTAAATTAAATTAAACATCTACAGTAGTTTGTTTCAAAGGAATTTTGCAAGAGTGTGCAGTTACAACTTTGTTAGTTTAAATTGTTAGTCATGATCAGTTTATTTCTTCAATCAGTTTTTTACCAGGCCTTTGCATTCTAGATTTTTGTATTTTTAATTTTTCTTCTTGAAGTTGCTTGACATCTAAAGCCATGGCTTCTTTCACAACCACAAGGAATGGGATCAATGTTAAACATTCTTCTTGATTTTCACAAAACCAAGCCAACATAAATAGTATTTTCTTCTTTACCAACCACAGAGACTTTCCATGGTCTTTAGATTCTATATTCTTGTGAATCGCAAGATTTGTTTTACTGTCAGTCTTACTAAGCTTAATAGCTTTGGCAAATAATCTGTGAATATCAGACAGGGCTAACTCTACATAATGAGTTTCCTTGTCAATCTCACTGCCTTTCAAAAGCAACAAAATATCATCAATTATTGATAGAGAAAACTCCTCAGAGTTAAATAGTTCTTTGTGTTGTTGACTTGCCTCAATGGCACTCCGAAGTGCATCGTCTAGGCTAGAGAAATGAACAGTATGGTACAGCACTGCCGATAGTCGCCACAACCTATCGACAGCTTCTTGTAAGAAATCATGATGACAGCCATTGTAATATCTACAGATATACACATAACTGTACAGTATGTTTACTAGGTTATATTTTGTTTGATCACTTGCTGGCTTCGACTTGATTAGAGATGATAATTGCGGGATATTCTTCAGCAGCTTGGGTAACATACAATTACCGGTGGTCTCACTTCTGATTGGTTCACCAGGGCTAAAAAACAACCAATCAAATTTTTGTTAATTTTTACCCACCTTGTATCCCAAGTAATCCCAAATGTACCCATGTATCAACAAATGTCCCAGTATACCCATATTTACCCATTATTACCCACCTGGCATCCCTATTGATCCACCAAGGTACCCATGTATCAACAAGCGACCCAATATATCCATCATCTACAGCTCTCTGAAATTCTCTTTTCTCTTCCTCTGTTAACTTTTCCCAAATTCTTTCAGTGTCTCGATTTAAATTCAATCCTTCAAGCCGTTCCTCCAAATTTTCTCCCAATTCTAACCCTTCGTCTGTTAAACCATCTTCCGTTTCTTCTTGCTCAAAGCGTTTTAATATTTCCATCATTTTACGTTTTTCATGGTTGTCAATGGTGTCTCCTTTCAAAGTATCCATAACACACTGCTTGTAAAAAGTCTCGGAACATTGAACATGTTTCCTGCTTCTGTAACACTCCACAGAGCAATATTTCACGTTACATCGAGGGCAAGTGTATTTGGAAAGCTTTTTAAGACACAACTGACAACCAGAAGCGTCTGTAAAGTCAGGAGTATCGTCTTTAACCACATCGTCTTTTAAACGTATGTCTCCCGCCATATTGGATTTTGACGCGATGGTCAACCTACCTCCGTCTCCCCCCCTGGTCATTCTAAAAATACAAAAGATATCAGGGGGGAGTATCCCAAAGCTTGTCTCTACTTTTGACACCTGTTCGTAGGCAACGGAAGTCAAAAGAACAATAAATGACAAAATTGAACAATAAATACAAAATGTCAGAAGAAGTTAAAGTAAACGGTCTTTCTGAACTTTTAGCAAAACTAGATAGTTTAAAAGAACAAAATGATGTGTATATTTTATTCACTGGTTCCAAGGATTCCTCAGGAAATAGCTGGTGCTCTGATTGTAATGATGGTAAGATCTTATTTAAGGTGGCTCAATTACCTGAATATACATATTACCCATACTCCATAGCAATGTAAATTCTAAGTTTTGAAGGATTTGTAAGAAATGTCTGTAGGAATTGACTCAGTGTTTAACACTCAAACATTTCTTACAAATCCTTCAAAACTTAGAATTTACTCAATTTTCCTATGCAAAATTCCCACTGTGATCACAGAAACTTTGATAGTGTAGACCAGGTTTAAGGGAGAGCACTGTTCAGTGGGTTAACTCATCAGAATTATCAAACTGTTTGTATTTCACATTTTCAGCTGATCCAGTGATCAAGAAATGTTTGCCAAATGCACCAGAAGGATCTGTGTTTATTTGTTGCATTGTTGGCGACAGGTCAGTGTAAGTATGTGTGGTTGTGCATTGTTATGTGGTGGTACGCTTGTCACCATGCAAGATGAATGCTTTCAGTTACCAAACTCTGCTTTCAACACCATGGCATGTATATGCTGATAACTAAAGCCTTGGTCAAACAAAGATCCATGAGAGTTGATGAGGGTTGAAACTCTCGCTCACATTCGACTCTCATCAACTTTGAACTGGCTCAAAATTTTTTGCTACACACACGGTCATACTCAGTGAATTGAGAAAACTGCTTCTAAACTCTCATCCTCGTTTGCCCAGGTCATACCTTTTTTGTTCCAGGTGGAAGGATCCTGAAAATGAGTTTAGAAAACATCCACAGTTTAAATTAACTGGCATTCCTACGTTGATCAAGTGGAAAACAGTAAGTACACCATTTGCACTTCCTCCCAAAAAACTTGCCCCCACCCCTGAAATTTTGCCCCCCCTCCCATCCCTCCCCCCACCTCATTCTTGCCCCTCCCCCCATTCCTGCACCTCCCTTCCCCCCACCCCCCCTCATTCTTGCCCCCACCCTGAGAAACTTACCATAGTAACTACAATTGTACTACACTACATGTACAATGCTTTTTGTCACGACAGGCTAACCGTCTTGGCCCAGATGACTGCAAGAAACAAGATTTAGTGGAAATGATTTTTGAAGATTAATTTACAAACTTCACTTGTACATTCACTGATAATTGATGAATAAACATATGTACAATATAAAAAAATTATTTAATGAAAATTTCTTCGAAGTGTGTGGTCCTTTGCTCTACTTCACAGTTTTTCAACTAACCAGCTTTGCTTCAGACATACATATTGTTGTACTACTTTAGTATCCTGTCTCGAATTACGTGTGGATCCAGCGCTACAATAAGCTGTCGTGGTTTGTGTCTACACTAACTGAAAAAGTTTAAAAACACTTTAGGAGAGGGTCCTCTTCAGGTAGGCTACTCCTGCCCAAGACAAAGTACTTTGCTCGAAACATCAGAGGTAGATCAGACACAATCCAGGACAGCTTATTGCGCAACACTAGGGAGCTTCAGATTTGATTTCCTCTACCACTACCACTAACTAACCATTAACCAATCAGATGCGTTTGATATATCCAATTAACCAATCAGATGCGTTTGATAAATCCAATCAACCAATCAGAGGTAGTGGATAGTGGAAGTCAAATCTGAACAAGCTTTCGTTTGTAGGGATGCAATTACTTGAAGAATATAAGGAGAATTTCGACGTTTCAAACTCCAGACGAAGGGCCTTCGCTCGAAACGTCGAAATTCTCCTTATATTTTTCAGGTAGTTGAATCCCTACCAGTGAAAGCTTGTTTATATCATTGCCACTACCTACACTGGCTGACAGTTCAAACTCTGAACCTCTCTGCTTATAGCTCGACGACAACAGTCAAATGGTTAGTCTCGACGACAACAGTCAAATGGTTAGTTCTTAAAAAAAGATACGCTTTTTGTAATAGTTCTCATAATCCACCGTCTTGTGCATCTTGAAGTGTCGACCCTGACCAGCGCTGTGCAAGTACTCATTGACTGTATTCCTTCAATAATCTTCCAGCTATGACCAATCTTTGAACTTCACTCGTTCCTTCATAAATCTCGGTGATCCTTGCATCTCTATAATGTCGCTCTGCTGGCATATCGTTCACGTAACCCATACCACCAAGAATCTGAATACACTAAAATACCAATGACAAAGTCTGTAAAAGTACGCTAGGCAATCTCCATACCGTAAACCTCAGAATATAAGCCCGCCGTGTACCCCGTGTATAAGCTCACCCATGTACTAACGTTCACCTCATTCCAAATATAGCCCCGAATATAACCCCACCCAAATATAAGCCCACTTGTTTATCACTATTACCACCACTATTTATCACTATAGATAGATAGATAGATAGATAGATAGATAGATAGATAGATAGATAGATAGATAGATAGATAGATAGATAGATAGATAGATAGATAGATAGATAGGGACTTTATTTAAAGAGGGTGACACTTAATAGTACGAAGTACTAATGAACTTGTGACCCTCATAAAATTTACAAAAAATTAGGGAGTATATCTATTTACAACATTTATATATATCTATGATCATAAATCAATATTCAGACTTTCAAGTTTACTTAATTAAAAAGGTTATATTACATGAGGTATATATGACATTACATTTATATAAAAGAGAACATTATATAGCTATATTACAATTATATATTACTTAAATTTGAAATCAGGAAAAGAAGTAAATTGTTTAAATTCACTCTGTTGCGTACGGAAGCAATTATATAATAAGTATTTAAAACAGTTAATGGAGCTAGCAGAACGGAAACTTAGAACTATTATTACTATGCTTGTTTAACACTTTTACTATACTTGTTTATCACTATTACACTAACACAAAAGATCGTCCATGTATAAGCCCCCATGTATATAAGCCCCCCTTGTATAACCACATCAAAAATCGCTTACGAAAGAATATAAGCCCAGGGCTTAAGTCCCATTTCCACTCAAGAAAATTGGTGATCCGTAACCTAACGATATAACCAGAAAATTTTCCACGGAAAGAAAATTTTCCGAAATTATCATTGTTAAAAGTTGAAAATTTTCAACTTCAAAATTTTTTCCGACGGAAAATTTGTGTCGGCCGATCACATTTTACAAAATTTTCTTTCTGCGCAAAATTCTCCTGAGTGGAAATAGGTCTTTATAGTTGGAGGTTTACGGTATTCGCAAATAATGGATAAAACGCCAACACAAACCTATAGAGTAATGTTTGCTGCATGGGGCCAAATTTCCATACGGTACGCGAGTTTCATGCATGTTAAAAGTCAAGCAAGGTTTAGGATATGGTTAAACCATACCCGAAACCGTTCTTGACTTTTAATATGCAGAACATTTCTTTTGTAATTTGTCTTCATAAATTAAAAGTGCCATCCAGCCAGGATCTGAATGTTCCATTGCCTTTTTAATTGTTTTGAAATTCCAACACCATGCCGTCCAAGTCACCCATGTGAAAGGCCCATTAACCGCATTTTTGAAGCTTCATATGCAACACCAAGTACCACTTGAAGCGTACATCCAGGCCTTAAAATATCTTTTACATGGCCGAGTTTGGGTCGGACATATGTCCGATGACCTTCAGTTCAGTTTTGACTTCGAATAAGTCTGAATGACACGTCAAATGAATATCAGCACAATGTATTAATTCTGAACGGTAAATGTTGTAAAGATATTACATAATTCGTTTCTTTCATACTTATTTCCAAGCCAAAATTAACTTGCTTTCCAGAACAGCAGTATTAAAAAAGACTTCGACAACTTAAGCCCGTTTTCCACTTCATTATTTCGCTCGCCACCCCACGCTCGACTACGTTAAAACAACATTTCCAGTTCACCTTTTATACAATAGTACTCTGATTTTCCATTTAACATACAAGCCTCTAGTCCTGGGCTAGGGTACATTTTGATTTACGATGGACAAAGCTACATTTCGGTCGGACACCAATTCACTCGGGTCGGACAAACAATAAACCTCAGTTTCACTTTGGTCGGACAGAATGTCCGGTGGTTTCCTCTCTACGTCGGACAATTTCACGAATGGGTCGGACAATGTCCGTGACCGACCGATATTTTAAGGCCTGACATCTCAAACTCATTAATAATTCATGAGTAAATTAGCCAACCATATTGCCTTATTTTGCTCACATTATAATACTGGATATCTGATGACGTATATTAATTCAGTCCTAGGTCTGGATCAAAATTAATTCACCTCCTCACCATTCGTACGAGATGTCATTTCAAATCCTTCAATTTGGACTGGACTAGATTTCAAGTTCTCACATTTTGATCCAGTCATTGAAATCTAGTCCAGTCCGAATTGGAGGATTTGAAATATTACATAATTGACCGTTTGCGTAATAGACTAAATTTTGATCTCAACAAAAATTTCATCAGAGCTTGAAAGAGCATCACAAAATTAGTAATATTCCAAAGTTTCGTTGCAAAATGTTGTAAAATGCGGATAATATAGCCTTGCGAAGTTTGCAATTTTCAGTCATTTTAGATTACAAACGGGAAATTGACAGCCCCCAAACCCTTCGAGGCTGTCAATTTCCCGTTTGTAATCTAAAATGACTGAAAATTGCAAACTTCGCAAGGCTATATTTTCCGACAACATTTCGCAACGAAACTTTGGATTATTACTAATTTTGTGATGCTCTTTCAAGCTGTGATGAAATTGTTGTCTAGACTTGTTTAGATCAAAATTTAGTCTATTACGCAAATGGTCAATTAATCTGGTGGTTATTTCGGTAAAAGATACCGTTATAGCCAAACGGCCGGAAAGCCAAACGAATGTCAGCAATATATACTAGATATCTTGATGTGTACAGAACTAAGGACAAGTGAACAAAATCTTGATTGACTAGTTACCTGATGAGCGACAAATGTAGCAGTTTCTGATGCGGAAACTTTCGCCATTGCAGCCTCCTATAGAGAAACGATCACATGTGCAACAAATTAGCCTTTTCCCAAAAGAGATCACAGTGCATTCTGGGATCGTTTGGAGGGACAACATATATGGTGTATGGTGACAGGCGTCAAATATGTGAAAGAGTAGAAGTATCTACTATCCAATATCAACTTTTAGACGACCAAAAATAAAATATCTCCTTTTTACATTGAACATTTAATTTAAATGTGTGCTGCCATATTTCTTGTCCCTCCAACATGGGATTCACGCGACTAGACCCAGGACTTTGGGAAATGGCTAATTAGCGTGTACTTCATGAGCAACAAACACAAAGGTTTTTGTATTAAACGAAATTTTCTATTCAAAGCAGTTCCTCTCTAGTAGAGAAACATTGCCATTTCGTCTTGTTGTAACCTTTCTTTTTGGTTGACGCCCAGGGGCCAGTTGTATAAAAAGGCAGATTGAGCAATCCAAATCGCATGTTTTAACGCCCGTTCACACTTGCGATTTTTGCTGCGATCTTCGTCTTCTGACGGATGTGAACGAGTGGATGAATTGTGAATGTCCGAGTACATTTAACAATTATTGAATGAGGTTGAGCACGATATGAAGAATTATCAAGGGCTTGATAATTCTTCATATTGTGCGAAAATAGAATTCAATAATTGTTTTATTATTTATTTAAAAAATTCAAAACAAACAGTCGTCCATTTGTTCGCCCGCGTTTATCAGCCAATCAAGAATTAAGAAACTGAGTGTCATTCTTACCTATTCTAGAAGCTTTTGTTGATCTTTTTGTATTTAACAGTCTTCCAGTATTTCAATTTCGGCTTCGCCAAAGTTGGCGAACCTTTCAGTGAAAGAAGCTGTTTGTATTTTATTTGTATTAAGAAAAAAACAATTCCTTAGTCCTTCGGCAGCCGTCGTCGTCATATCAATGGCGTCAGCGAGTCAATATGATTCTCGTCGTCATAGTAATATGGCGCAAACGCGTCCAAATTTTTTTCATATTGACTCTTTGACGTCATTTTGCTATTATGAATGTGAAAAATCCCTAATTGGTTAGCCATTGAGTTGATATGACAATTTCACAGTTGGCTGTTAGCCAATCAGAAACCAGGAAATTTTTAAATAAATAATTATTCTCATTATTAGTCGTCATCTGAATATTCATAACTCATCCACTTCTTTACATCCATCAGAAGAAGGAAATCGCGTCTAAAATCGAAGCGACTTAACTGCTATTTAACAACAAAATAAGGGATTAAAAAGTAGTTGAGAGCTTTATACAATCTGCCCCAGGAAGGCCTTTGTGAATGCGAGAGGACGTATTAGACTGTACCTTGGTGTAATTCTGTCCTGCATCCATCATACACGCTGCTTGCCAAGTCAACAATCGCGAACTTTGAATCCGTGTCTCCATATCTGCTAACTTAAACTGTTGGAAAAATTCAGGTTTACAAACGAAGATTCTCCTGAGGAAATATCTTTCCTCGACATTCTAAATATGAATTGCATGAGACGCATACCTGTATTGCTTGTAGGCTGCTGATTGGCTTACTGAATGCTGTTCTTTTCTGCGCGTATTCGATAGCACATTCAAACGCTGCCTATACGTGATTGTATAAATGTACATTAGACATTTGTTACTGATGGAGAGTCTGTTTTTTGTTGCGTCCTGTAGTAACACCATACAGAATTTCCTTTACTGGACCTCCAGGGAAATACTGATAAAGGTGCATGCTCAGCATAAATAAAGTGATTTTAGTTGAGTTTACCTGTGCAATGCCCAATGCTTGTGCAGCAATTCCTATTCTCCCACAATCCAAAGTCATCTAGAAAGATATTTTCACATACTTAAAGTGCGACTAACCCCAAATATAATTTTTGTTATGTGTAATATTTGGGTCATTCTAAGAAGAAATGTAATATATCTTTATAATAAAAAACCTCATCTTGATCAACTTTTTCACTGTCAAAAGTTTCAGATATGATGTCATTAGGTGAATTTTTGGTACAAAAAAGCAAAGGAAAACTAATTCACCTAATGACATCAGATCCGGAAACTATGACAATGAAAAAGTTGATCAAGATGGAATTTTTTATTATAAAGACATATTACATTTCTTCTTCGAATGACCCAAATATTACACATATTTAAGCCTGGTTTACACTATCAAAGTTTCTGTGATCACAGTAGAAATTTGGCATCTAAGTTGTAAGAAATGTTTGAGGTAGGACTGAGTGTTAGTTCCGTAGTACCATTGCAATCTTGAATCCCATTCCTGGTTCTCCAAGCAAATTTTCTTTGGGCAGCACGCAATCTTCAAATATCAAGTTACACGTTGACGATGCCTTGATGCCAAGTTTGTTTTCCTTCGCTCCCAACGATAGTCCTTCAACAGGTTTAGGAAATATGAAACAACTGATGCCCTAAAAATAAAGATGACTACATGGGAAGTGGTCGTGTTGGGTGTTGAAGAGTAAAATGACGAGGAAATCACCAATGCCATTAATAATTACTTTATGTTTATGTGAACGATCCGTTGTTGCAAAAACCTACACAAAGAAAAGAAAAATATTCAATGCACATGATTCCTAAACTTGGTTGAGCAGCAGTTTTGGTTTGGATACAAGGGAAAGCATACCACACGAGTGCTTCTGCTCAATGTGTTCATCCTGTGTAATGTACATACAGTATAGCATTTATGCTAAACATTTCTTACCACGCCAGCTTCAGATTCATATCCATTGGTAATCCAACTTTTCGTACCATTCAACAACCAATGGTCACCTTGATCTTTTGCAGTTGTTTTAGCGGCACCAGCGTCGCTACCATTATCTAGAATAGTTACAAATAATTTGATACACAACTGATTTCCAATCAATTTTTTAATCAATCATTAATAAGTATTTTCATAAAACTTTGGAAACTTGCAGGTTTGGTATCACCTGGTTCACTTAGAGCAAAACATCCAACTTTATCTCCTGATACAAAAGGTCTGATCCATTTTTCCTTTTGCTCATCTGTTCCAAATTTCATGATTGGACTAAGATATAGAGACTAAACACAGACGTGGGAAAATTTATCAATAATGCTGCAAGTTGTCCACTGAATACTTGTAAGGCTAGATCATCTCTTATTGACCCAGTGTTACTACATCTAAGGAAACCTATATTAAAACTACATTTTATATACTGGATAACTCTATCAGTTCTATACTGTTCTTCCTAGAGGTCCAGTAAGTTCTATACTGTTCTTCCTAGAGGTCCAGTAAGTTTCATCTCTTATTGATCCAGTGTTACTACAGGAGGAAACCTAAACTAAACTAACTTTATTTATACTGAAGGAGTTATTATTATTATTATTAAGCACATAATGGGCTTTGAGATAACTTAAGTAACATATAATTATACAGCAAGAGTGTTTACATTATTGACACTCATAACGACACTGGTTGAAGCACACCCACGACTGATCTCCTCCATTGCAATTGCATATCCAAGATTATCAAGTTCTGCACCCCCTAGGGCCTCTGGGACTGTTATTGACATCATTCCTAGCTCCCCTAACTTTTTCACCTGCAGAATGAAAAAATTGTTAAAAATAGGTAGGCAATGTGTACATTGAATGTTAATGAATATTGACCTGTTAAGCACTCCCCCCTAGACAAGTAAAATCTCCGGGGCACATTGGGGCATATTAAATGCTTGAAATAGGGTCTAGATGGAGGGGGGGGGGGGGGGGGG
>CACRXK020000348.1:2857-22248 GCA_902702795.2 Paramuricea clavata
AGTTTTCACTGATCTCAATGACTGAAATGAATGGAATATAGTTTCACTGATCTCAATGACTGACCTGAATGGAGCATAGTTTTCACTGATCTCAAAGACTGAACTAGATTGAACAAAGTTTTCACTGATCTCAATGACTGAAATGAATGGAATATAGTTTCACTGATCTCAATGACTGAACTGAATGGAGCATAGTTTTCACTGATCTCAAAACTGAATGTGTTTAGATATTATGTCAATAAACAATATCAATTCTTAATCATTTTATGGTGTTGAACAGTTGATACCAACCAGAGCATATAGTGATGAAAAACTATTTCATGCACTGTATATGGATAGAATGTTTAATCAATCTAGGTTTACTTGATGCCTCAAATATAGATAACAGCACATCAGAATTCCATTTGGGACAAAGAATGAGAAGATTTGCTCAGCATTGTAAGAATTAATGTGAAACTATTTTTCATGTCTTTGAGGATAATTCTATTATAAAATTGAAATAGCAAACAAACTTTTGTTGTTTTATATCCTGCCAGCTCTCTTAACTGTTTCTCTTCCATACCTGTTAGTCTATTGTGATGTTTTTGATTACATAAATAATATACAAATTAAAGATGGCTCAACCATTTTATGATTTAGTGCTAATCTCACAATTTTCCATTCTTTTGAACTATTAAATTATTTTGAATCCAATCATGAAATTACAATACATCACTGATTTACAACACATTTGATATATTTACTCTTATTACATTCAGGGGCACACATTGGGGAGGGGTGGGAGGGTTGAAACAAGGAAAGCAGTCCCAGATCATCTCAAGCCCCCCGCAAGCAATATGTTGAATAGTACACAAATAACTAAGAAGAACAGTGATGCTATGGAAGGCTGCTACTAGCACAAACCGTTTGAGAGATACCAAGTGCACAGTTTCGAGACATTCCGCCATATTTACTATTGAATTTTAAAAATATCACGCATGCAAACATTTCAAAACTTTCCAGCCAGGTACAAGGAAAGGCCAGGGTGCATTCTATGTAAACTCTACGCCGGAGATATGCCAACATTAACTACAGATAGTATTGTAATTTGTCAAAAATCAACATCTTAAACACAAACAACTGTAACTGAAGGGGCACATAATATTTGCTGCTTGTTGAATAGTTGAGAATATAGTACAAATTGATATTGATAATATATTACTGGCAAGTAAACGAGTTTAAACAACAAAAATACACAAACAAAACAGATCATTTCAAACTTACATAATTTCCTTGTCTTCATGTTAGTATTCTACAAGTTTCCAAATGCGTTGACCAAGTACAAGGAGAAAAATTCCATTCCATTTCTGTCAAAATGAAAAATCAACATGGTAGACGAGTTTTAATATTGATATTACATGAAGTATTGCACGCGCTTCAGAGATCGCGGTGGAGTCTGGAACGAGACATTTTTGAGCGTGGAATACACGTTTTAAAAGCTTTCTAAAAAAATTTTCGTGCAAAAGTTCGAACAGTTAGCTTACCTCTACCTCTCGTGTTGTATAGGAAGTTAAAATCGGGTGGAAAAAAAAGAAAAATGAAAAGAATGCAATTATTACCAGGAGTGGGGTTCGAACCCACGCGTGCAATCGCACATTGGAACTTAAGTCCAACGCCTTAACCACTCGGCCATCCTGGTGTCACATGGTAGACGCGTCCAAATATGCTATTTAAAACAACGCCCGACAGTTCATAAATTTTTGGACAAAATGGTTGTCATGAAAATTACAAATTTCTGAAGTAAAATTACACAAAACAAAGCTGCTTTATGATAGACTTTTGGAAAATGTATTATACATAAATTCACAATTTTTCGCTTAGTCAATACGTGAAAAATAATATAATACAGTGGTATTTATTTTTACTACTTTTGCCTTTGAAACTGGACTGCTAATCTAGCCTGCATATAGGTGGACTTTGAATGTACCGAAAAGCAGGCCACTACCAGGTTGTGGAATGGAAAACGCGGATACGGGATAGCGGCTGGTTAGAGCGGAACAGAACGTCAAGTTAGCGGACTGTACTAATCTACAATTGAATCAAACGTTGTAACAAATCTGTCGAGTCATCAACTTCGTAGAAAATTGTCAACAAGCCGTTGAAAACATGTGAAGGAACACGTGGGCTGCAGGATTGTTACAAGCTGTGCAGTTTATATTACGTCACGTTTATATTATGGGCCCACTATGGGAACAATAACTTACATTTGACAAACATCCCTAAACTGCATATGCCGTAGGGTTCAAACCATCTGAAAACTAGTTTTCGAGCGAAGGCACTTCGGCTTTGTCGAAAAATTAGTAACTCGAAACGTTCGAGATTTTTATACTTGTATTTTGAAGTTGAATTAATCCCTTTATCCATCTAAAAATTTTTGGTGTATTTGTCACAATCTAGTACGTCCTACGCTGCCCCAAAGCGTTCGAGTTTTTGCCAAACATCTTTTTCGTTCGAGTTTTTGACAAACATGATAACATCTTTTCCCAAGGATAAAAACCACGAAAACAGATTTAGCACAAAAATCAATGCAGCCCAACTATAGAAAATTTCGTTTCCATATTGTGCTCCCTGGAAGAAAATGATTTTTCCAGCCCTGTTTATGTGTCAAAAGCAGATTGTAGCTCCGTTATACACCTGTCATAAACATCCTGCAGAATATATAAATATTAATACTTAATCAAACAATCAAATTAATGAAAACACGATAAGACAAATCAAGGGGAAACCAAAACACGTCCCAGTTTTTGTTCGGAAATTATCATGCCGTCTAGATGAAACTTGTGTTCAAGACTGCTGTTTCGCCGACATCGGATAACGCGAACTTCTGAACGTATAAATGGGGAAATATCAGAAGAATTTCACGAAATCTGTATAGTCAAATTTTTGAAGCAACGAATTTGATCAGAACGCGGAAAAAATAATGCGAAATCTTGCAGCTGCTTTTGAAACATAGGTAAGTCGAGTGAAATTTTATTCCTTTCTTGTGAACTGAAGTACTAATTTAAAGCCTCTTATCGAACGAGAATTGAGAGTCTGCAACTGTGCAAGTCATTGCCCGGTGGTGAACAGGAACAAGAGTTGCATGAGAGTTGACTGGATATTAATTCTCAGCAAAATTTGAACCGGCTCAAAAGTTGATGAGATGTGCATGAGAGTCGATGATAGATGGCTGGAAATTAGCACGAGTTTAGCGACTCTCGTCTCTCTCATGGACCTCATGAACAAGCTCAAAGTCGATTAGAATGCATGAGAGTCGATGAGAGAGGTGGCTGGAAAATAACGCGAGCTTATGGACTAACTCACAGAAAAATTTGAAGGAGCTCAAAGTTGACGAGATGCGCATGAGAGTTGACGAGAGTTCGCATGAGAGTTGATGAGAGTTATCTCTCATCAACTCTCATGCGCATTTCGTCAACTTTGAGCTCCTTCAAATTTTTCTGAGAGTTATCTCTCATCAACTCTCATGCGCATTTCTTCAACTTTGAGCTCCTTCAAATTTTTCTGAGAGTTATCGCTCATCAACTCTCATGCGCATCTCGTCAACTTTGAGCTCCTTCAAATTTTTCTGTGAGTTAGTCCATAACTGGAAATTAGCAAGAACGAGAGCAGCCACTCTCGTCAATTCTCACAATATATGAATGAACAACCTTATTTAAAGAGGGTAAAAAACACACGAGAGCAATGTAACTGAAAAACCTGTGGCCCTCGTATACAATATATACAAAGTTATTAATTCTACTTTAAAACGTCTCAAAGCTACTTAGAGTAAGACAAAAATATATAAAAGATCTTAGGATTATAAATACATATATTTATACATAAATTATACAATGTACTGATATTTACTTAAATTAATATAATATATAATAATTAAGTTTTTCGTTCCACTCCGCCATCAGGGTGAGGGGTTGAATGGGTAGGAGCCTCCAGTCATGAGGGTAACGACTAGGGCGGGGGGGGGGTGAGGTTATCAATGTGTCTGTATTATATATTGTCATACATAAAAGTGCACCTGTATGATGCTATACATCATAGATTCAAGGATAACCGTGTGATGATATGTATCATACAAATGAGGAGGATTGATTTCATTGCTTATAATGTGCACTAATAGTTTTCATTATATGCAACCGTCGTGTCTTTGGAGGTGCACAAATAGAATCGCGAGATTTAAGCAACCCTCAAACGAGGACAGCACTGATGAAAGTTGTGACTCTCGCTTGCGCTTCAATTTTGAGCATGGTTCGTATTCTAATGAGGGCTCTTGTCGGCGCGGAAATATTTAAGCGCCTAACACTCTATACAGAAATTCGTTTCCTGCATATTTGTTTCCGAATGAGACGAGGGTGAGAGTGTACGAGAGTTGGCAGTCACGCGATCTTCGTTAGCTGTTCTTAATGCTTTCCCAACGCTATCATGTATTCGATTGAAGTTAAAACATAGTTGAAACATTCATCAACCTTTATTTTGTTAATTTGAGCTAGGAATGCCCCCTGTAACAATGTGTGACTGTCAACATTTTTTAGTATTTATGATATATTACAATAATCTTATAGACATACTAGAAATTTTCCTAGACTTGCTATTGACAAGCCTGTCATCCTAGTCTAGGCTCAGTAACTCAGTCGGCTCTCACAAGTTACCGCATCTGACAGGGGCTTCAAATGTGCTTTCCGAGACTTTCAAGGCATTCAGAAGTGTGCATTTTTCGAATCCCTACAGAAAAGAGTCTGCAGAGGAGTCTCATAGAAACGCTTAAATGCTTATGGTCGTATAATGGTCGTAAAATAGTAGAGTCATGCAAGATCTTTCTCAACGGCCAGTTTAGAATAGTTTATACCTATAAACCACGTATAAATCATAAGTATTCTCTAGTTATAATCACTCCGCGTATTTTCAGTTCGAAAATGGTGTATTTCGGCTGATGAGAAAGATCGTGACTCAATCTTTACGACCATACCCATATGGTTTTACAGAAACTCATAGACGTACGGGCGGATAAAATTAAGGGGGAGGAAAATATTTGCCAGACGTTGATGGAAATTGTCCGACATTATGAGTTTATTGATGGATGAATAAAATGTGAACAGAAGAAACATATTTCTCCAAAACAGACGTAATTAGTACAGACAATTTATAGTAATTTTGGAAAACTTAAAAATTGAATGACGAATTTCCTTATCTTTTTTTTAATTATTTTTTTGCATGCATTTGATCATATTTAACGCGCAATATAAAAATTAAAATATTTTATTATATAAACATAAGTGTTATATAGAGTTTTTGGCCACTGAGAAAAATCGTATTTGAACACACGTAAAAAATACGATATTTTTACGTGTGAAAATATCATTTGTTGTAAAACTGGCATTGCCACGGACGTTTTATTGTTTTTCACTGAATTTTGTTTATATAATAAACAGAAAAATACATGGGTGCTTGGGAAATATCAGATTTATTTCTCGTGTTGAACATGATATCTCACTCGTTCGCTGCGCTCACTCGTGAGATATCATGTTCAACACTCGAAATAAATCTGGTATTTCCGCGTACCCATGTATTATTCTCTATATTATCTTTTTATATAAATATTAAATATTTTTATTAACATTGACAATAGGCTGACAATACAACCGTCAATGAGTCTACAAAGACAAGTTGTGACATGAGAAAAACCCCAGAACTTTTGTCCCAATTCAATTGACACCTAACTCCGAAGTTACGAATTCAACATTATAGCATCAGGAAAAAATACGTTCTAATGCCTGAATTTAAGTGAATTTCCTCGACTAACCCACCTACCCCCCCCCCCCACTTCCCCTGCCCTGCTCGTATGCCATCAATAATATCTTGTGGTAAATCAAGTTATTTTAAGCCTCGCGTTATGTCACCGGACACGAACAGCGCGATATATGCGGATTAAATTAATTACATCAAACATTTTTTCGCGAGATTCATGTTTCGGACTTGTGCCGGTTAGACGTTTTGAAAGACGGCTTTCTGTATGTGAATTTCGACATCTATCATAATGAATGCTTCGAGGCAACACAACGATTGAGGTATACAATTGAATTTTCAACAAGATTTCAAGATAAGATAAACAGATCAATCGGATTTCAATAGAATAAGGGAAATCTAATACTTGAATAAAACAAGGTATGGTATTTTGAAAATGTCGCTTTGAATTGTGCCCGTTTGTATTGTCTTGAGCTTCTGTCGTTTGTGTACTGAACAGGCGATGAAGTATAATCATTTTCAGGTAGTTCAGACATCAACTACGCCAGTTTATTCAAAGTAAAAATAGCCGCCGCTTTGAGAAGGCTCAAACATACATCAATTCGCTTTGTCTTACAGGAAGTTGAAGACAATATGTCAATACCTTGTACACTGATATACATGCTTTAGAAATCTCAAACGTATAGGTAGTATTCTACAATAAGATTAAACGACGTTACAAACGAAGGCCCTTCGCCATACAGACAGCTCAGTGCTTCGACCCTCGAAACACCAGAGTGTGTTTTAATATTTTCCGCTTGTTCAGAAACCACGGCAGCTGGATGGGGACAATTAAGACGCAAAATTTGAGACGGTGTACTGTACTGTACTGGACGAACGTCTCAGTGCATGAAATAATGTATATAATCTACAGAGCCACCGGAATACGATAGAGAAAGGAATACGATGCGTAAATATTATTCATGCTAAAAAACATGGGTTAGTTTTATTTAGAATGCGTCCCCAAACCCGAAAAGCTTAGTACATGATAAGTACAATTGTTCTACGTCAACACACGAGGACAAAGAGTCGATTTTTACACCCAGAATCTTGCTTCATGCTGTAGCCTGTAGACAGTCACGTCACGCGAAGATACTCCGCAGAAAGCCGTAGGTTTTGGTCAGGAATTCCGGTTTCCTCTGACAGAGAAAGTGTCTTGGTATACATCCATAAATTAACTTAAATACTTTTCTTAAATACCGGTTCGTTCGAGAGCTTCTATATATTATACACCCAAGTCGTTTATAGATTTTAAAACATCTCGAAGTTAAAAATCTCGGCTAGCCGGCGCTCCTTTTCAACGTCTCGAATAATTGTAAATTTGTGTTTGTCTTCTCGTGACCTTTCGTCAAACACAATATGCGGTGTTGATTCGGTGACAGAGACGGTCAATATACTGTGTTGTATTATTGAATATTGTAAACAAAGTTTGCTGTTTCAGTGTCAAAATGTCCAAAAATATTGAGACCTTAATAAGTTGACGTTTACAGATGGCTAACCGCACGCATACGACAAGTTTTGAAGACAACTGTTGGCTTGTGCGTCGTCAGGGCAATTTGCGCATTGAAATTGAAGCATGAAATTGAAGCATGAAATTGAAGCATGAAATTGAAGCATCTAGCTGTCACTTATACGGAACTATAACCTTCTAATGAAAGTTTGCTGTTTGTGGTTTAATAGTGGTCTGGCGTAAACGTCAACCTAATTATATAGGAAGTTGAAGAAGCTTCACGTTTGCGGTAACGGCGAACGGCATATTTTTGCTTATTAACTCAGTCTTCGCTTCATCTTCTCGTTCTTATCTCAAAAGAATATCATACATTACAATCTTAAAGTAGCAAGTTGATTTCCCATTTATTACCTCGTAGCGTAATTTTTTTCTTCCCCTAGCCTTCACCATTTGACGTTTGAACGCAAAGCTTAACTCCCCACTATCTAAGACTAAGGCAACGAATTTTGCGCTGTTCTCGGTAGTGCTGGAATTAATAGCTCAACACGAAAATATTTTACAATTGTTAAAAACGTATCTGCTAGAATGAATATATAGTTAACACAGAAATATTTTACACATTTAAAATACTTACACTATGTTGATTACACAGAAAACAGATTATTGAGAATGTTTACTTTAAATTTGTAAACTTGTGTTTATTCTACAGTTGATCCCCTGGATCACAACTTAATCGTTATTACTTATTAGCTTATGAGAAACCTCACATCCTCATTAGCCTTGAAAATAATGAGTGTAATAACGTCGCCCATACAAGCAGACATTTTTGTCACCTTGTGAATACTTGCGCTCCGTCTTCGTGTCCGAATTTTTTTCCTGGCCGTAAAATATCGTTTAAATAAACTTTATACTGCGACTGGAACCGAATTAAGCTGATTCAACTTTGGAATGTCATTTTGGATGAATATCAAAGCCGTGATAAGACCTTTGTTACACGATTCAACCCGGTTAACCGGGTCAGCCCGGCTCCATATGAACAGCACCTTAACTCCACGTAAAACACTTTCTTTGTAGCATCAAGATGGCGATTCCAGAAGCCGACAACTACCATACATGGGGGGATGGTAAGATGATAGTTCTGGCTTACACCACCATCGTAACAATCGGAGGACTTCTGGGAAACAGTCTGGTCATATTTCTGTTTCTATATTTCAAGACATTGCGAACTGTGACGAATAATTTCATCGTCAACCTCGCAGCTTGTAACTTCGTTTTGGCCATGTTGGATTTAACATTCTCTCTCCCTTCGCTGTTTGCCTCGGACTGGATCTTCGGCGACGTCATGGCGGTTTTATATGCATTCAGTTATTTCTTGTTGGTCAGTGTTTCCATGGTGATGCTAGCTGTAATCGCCATCGATCGATATCACGTCATTTCTCGACCCAAGCTCCGAGCGCGGATTTCAGGACCAAAATCACTCCTGGTTATCCTTGTTGTATACATCTATACGCTTGCGATTGCGTCTCCGATTCTATATGCGCCCACAGGCCTCGAGGTGAAAATGTACATCAGCGGTTGCTACGTCGACTTCACTCCGACTTCGAACTTCGGAAGCGGTTCGTACGCGGTCGTGATATTGTCGTTGCTCTACGTCGTTCCCCTAGTGACGATGGTTTATTACTATTGTAAGATTTTTAAGGTTTTACGAAATCGTCGCAAGGGTTTGACGAATGGTCGTGGAAAGCTCGTGAACGGCCACGCGAGTACACCACAGTCGCTCAAGGACAACACGCGTGTGAGGATACGCGAGGATAACACGCGTGTACGGCCCGCGAGTACATACACGTTACGAAATACGCCAGTGAAAACACTTCGCGTCATTGCAACACTTGTGATTTTATTTATCGTAACCTGGACACCATTTCAAATAGTGACAATAGGCCGTGCGTTTAATCAGAAGGAAATATTCACTGATAAAATAAAAGAGACAATAATTCTTCTCACGAAATCAGTCGTAATCCTAAACCCGGTCGCTTATGCTTTGGTGAACCATCGCTTTCAAAAATGCGTCGGGAAACTATTTTGCGGTACGCCGGCTATCATAGGCGCGACTACATGTACTGAGAACTCTATCGACTTTCACTTCTCCAGAAACGGTCGTTGTTCCTCGCAGGAATCGCGCAGGAACTCGCGTGGATCCACGCAAGAATCACGCAGATCGAGATACCCGTCGAGGGTGTCGCGTCTTTCATCAACCCCGGAGGTTTTTATCTCGGAATCATTCACCCCCGCGAGACAGTCTACCCTACGGCATTCGTACAGTGATAGTCAGTTGGAAAAACACGCGTGCATCGAGGAGTGCGCGGAGGGTACTGGGGACGAACGTAGAAGTCGCAGAAACACGGACCATGATAGGTTCCTCAAGCTGGGCGTTCAGGAATCACAGCGAAAAGAGAACTGGGAAATCTATGTGACATCTTTTTAAAATTGGATTTTTTAGGGGCTGTTTGCATGATCCAACTGTGCCGGGACGAGATGCGATATGATTTGATGTATTGAAATAAGTCACGGTGTACGATTCACCAAAACTACATTCTTTTTCTAGTGTAGATTATAGTATAATTATAAACGAAAAGTTGTTCACGCAGCAATAATAATCTTCTTGAACTACAAGATTTTTTTGACAACATTGGAATTTTCTTAACCGGTGTTTGTACTTTCATTTAAGCCTAGTGATTTATTTTCAATACATCAAAATCATCCCGCCTTCCTTCCTGTCCCGGCAAACTGGGTTCATGTGAAGAACCCTTTAGAGTCAGACTGTAAATAATTATAATTACTCTCGTTGTTTCATGTTCTTTGTTTACGCATTTGTTTAATACTAAATGTTTCGCAACAAGTTCAGACACTGATTTTGTTTTTCAAGTATGTCTTGTGTTGTTTGAAAACAATCCTGGGTTGTCCACCTTCAGGAAACATGGCTGAGAACAAGGTTTCTGCACCAAGGCTGTTATGAAAATCAAATTTCCAAACCAATATGGCAATCTTTAAATTAAAACATAATCTAATATGCTACAATCACACATAATATATATTAGAGCAGTACCTTCAATTAAGTCAGTTCAATTATTCAATCATGACGTACCAATCAAGACGTCTTTAGTCGTATTTATAAAATCCCTCTCCTGTTTTTCGTCCTAATTTATTTTCAGCCACAAGCTTGTTCAGTTTTTCCGATGGTTGAAATAGCGGTTCATTCGGGTATTTTTCGTGCCAGCCTATCGGAAAGATTGCACTTTAAACCAAAAAGTTAGACCAAATTAAACTTATACTGGATAGCTCTATCAGTTCTAAACTGTTCTCCCTAGAGGTCCAGTAAGGATCATCTCTTATTGATCCAGTGTTACTACAGAAGGAAACCTAAACTAAACTAACTTTGTTTATACTGGATAGCTCTATTAGTTCTAAACTGTTCTCCCTAGAGGTCCAGTAAGGATCATCTCTTATTGATCCAGTGTTACTACAGGAGGAAACCTAAACTAAACTAACTTTGTTTATACTGGATAGCTCTATCAGTTCTAAACTGTTCTCCCTAGAGGTCCAGTAAGGATCATCTCTCATTGATCCAGTGTTACTTCAGGAGGAAACCTAAACTAAACTAACTTTATTTATACTGGATAGCTCTATCAGTTCTAAATTGTTCTCCCTAGAGGTCCAGTAAGGATCATCTCTTATTGATCCAGTGTTACTACAGGAAGAAACCTAAAATAAACTAATTTTTACTGGAAAGCTGTATCAGTTCTATAAGGTTCTCCCCAGAGGTCCAGTTTAGAGCCATTCTCTATTGCACCAGTGTTATTACAGCATTTACAGGAGGAAATGAGGGAGAACCTGCGATGTTTGAGTCATACTGGAAGCATTCTTCTCTGAATGTGAGATGAAATTAAAATAAATCAAAATGGAGAGATGCATCAACAAAACTTACCCTCGATTATAAATTTATTAGTATCCAATCCAACATAGTCTGCGAGTTCGAATGGACCCATAGGATGTCCTAAATAGTAAATATGAAGATTAAGAAGGAAAATATAAATGTGCCTACACTAATATCGATTCCGCGCTTAATTATTATTATTATTATTTATTATTATTTAATCTTATTTAATCACGGTAGCCTTTCAGAAGTACATCTGTTTTTCAAAGGGCCGTGAGTTCATTAAAATATTTACATAATTGGAGAGAAAAAAAAAAGGAAATCTAAAAGCGAGAAAAACAGGCATTTACATGAACTATTTACATGGATGCAATTAATTACACTATAGATTAGGACCAATGGATTAGGACATACGTTTTATGACATTCTTAAAGGAGTTGACAGAGACATCTTCTATTAATGCTTGATCAATAATATGATTAGGTAGGTTATTCCAACTCATAGCTCCTCGATAGGGAAAGCTATTTTTTAGAAAATTTGTCTTTGGCTTAGGTAGGTAAATATTTCTATTGTTGCTACGTAATTGATAGTTGCCGGCAAGCAAGCGTCAATGTTCAAAATATTATTATTAAATGGCGTATGTTGTTATAACTTTTTCGTACTGGTTACAATTAGTAAACACATAAGAGCCTTTTTCCTTTTTGTTTCCTTGCACGGTGAGTTAATGCGATATATTTATTCTCGGCCAACCTTAGGTTGCAAGTTTAGGCGATTTAGGGCAAGTTAAGGCGAGTTAAGGTCCCAAGGCACACCTCATATGATCTATGTACACTATTAAAATTACCAAAACAAAAGCTACATTTGGAAGATCCGTCGATCAACCAACACATCAACTAAAGTTACTAAACCTTTGCGGCTAAAGCCCTGTTTAAACGGATCCAACATTGTTGGGCCAACATCATCCAACATTGTTGAAATAATGGCCCAAACGGCCTTTTTTTCAAATATTTTTGTCAAGACTAGGTTTAGAGTTTGAGTAAAGCTTATCTAACCAGAAAGATTTGAAAGAGAAGTAGTCCTATCTATTATAGTAACATTGTTGGATGATGTTGGTCCAACAATGTTGGATCCGTTTAAACAGGCCTTAACCAAAGCGCAACCGAACCGAACTAAACCGCGAGTATACGGCAACGACAGTTTTTCTTGAATGCGATACTAACTAACTTGTAATGTTTAAAAATACGTTTATTCGACGACACTCATTACTTTAATGAACCAAATACACAAGAATAAACAATTCAAAAAAATATCACTAAATATGCCATTACAAAAATGTAAGATAATGTGATATTATGCTAAAGTAAATTTACATGTTCAACTAGAATAAAAAAATGAACTGCAGTGTTTGCTAGAACTTGTTCCACAGACCGACCAACTCAGAAACCTTGGCTGGCTTTGGACTTTCACCAGAACCTTCACCACCGTCGTTCACCACATCAGAAGCCTGGGAACTAGCTGTTCCCATTGACCTCAATGGAACTGGACTAGCCTGTCTTGCTCCAGTATTAGTCTGTTTCGTTCTTTTAAATTTAACTTTTTGAGAATCAATATTCTCTCTTTTCTCCCACAAGCTTCTCATGTCCTTGACTTTCATTTTTACATCCGAACTTTCAACAGTATCTGTGCTGACGACCGTAAACTTAGGTTTATTTCTTTTATTTACATTCGGTGAAGATTTGGAACTGTCCGTTTTAACAGCCGATAATTTCTTTTCATTTATTTTGGGGTTTGTTCCGTTGGGATTACTTGGAGTATTATCGGTCATAGTCTGAGAAGGATTAGAGTCAATCAAAATGAATTCTGCATGATTCAGAGAATATGGGTCAAAAAAGTTAGATGGCACAGATGCGTCACGTGGTTCAGATGCGTCATGTGGTACAGTTGCGTCACGTGGTCCAGATGAGTCACGTGGTACAGATGAGTTACGCGGTAGAGGTCCGTCAAATGGTCCAGCTGAGTCAGGTGGTACAAATAAGTCACGTGGTTCAGAAAAGTTACGTGGTCCAAATGATTCACTTGGTCCAGATGAGTCACGTGGTACAAATCCATCACGTGGTACAGATCCGTCAGGTGGTACAGATGAGTCACGTGGTTCTGATGAGTCACGTGATCCAGATGAGTCACGTGGTACAGATGAGTCACGTGGTTCAGATCCGTCAGGTGGTACAGATGAGTCAGGTGCTACAGATGAGTCACGTGGTAGAGATACGTCAGGTGGAACAGTGGCCGAAGTTTCAGAAACCATCGTTACATCTAAACTTTTAGTACTGTCTGTTTTAACAGCAGAAAATTCATTTTCGGTTCTTTTTTCTTCGGATTTTGTCTCAACACCATCGGTGATATTCCCAGAACGAACAGACTCGATGTTCTCAGGCTGATTCGAAGAGTTAGCGGCATTAGACGCTACAGGTTTATCTGACTGTGTGACAACATTGAATGCTGTCGACGTTTCAGAAGTTTTAGAAGAAGTTTCAGGAATAAGATTGGGGAACAGTGAGTTAGATACGTCCTGAGAAATACTTTGAGATTTGATTTCGGTAGAAACAGGTTTAACTTCAGGCTGTGTCGTTTGTGGATTCTCAATAGTCATACTAGGTTTTGAATGAGTAGCAAGCATGTTGGCAAGCGTCGCCTCAGCATTGCTACTCTTCAGTTCAACACCACCAAGATTTGACATGGTATCAGAAACTATCGTTTCCTTGTCGTTCGATGTTGTTTGTGAATCACCACTGCTCATACTAGTAGCTTCAGTATCAAACGTCGCCTCAGCATTCATACTTTCCCCAACGCCTGAACGTAACAAAGTATCAGGAAGTATTGTTTTTATGTTTTCCTCTTTCGATGCAAATTCTTGAATCTGTATATTTGGTACATGTTGTAATAAAGTGAAGGTGTTTATGTCGTGATCTAAAGGCTTCGCAGGGAGTCTGGATACTTTCAGGACATCGTCGGAACTTTTCGCGTGACCATCGGAACGTTCCGTGTTATCATCGGAAGGTTTTATATCATTACTAGGAAGAATCGTACGAGTGTTGGAAGTTTTCGTACCAACATCGGGAAGTTCCGTATGATCATCGGAGGTCTTCGAAATAATATCGGACATTTTTAAACGACCATCGGAAAATTTCAATCGTTTTTCTTGTTCATGCCCTGAGGATGTTGCATCTCCCTCGGAAACTCTTGCCACTGCTTCGGAAGCACTCGCTGCTACTTCGGAAACCCTCGCCACCTTCTCGGAAGTAGTCGCCGCTTCTTCGTGCTTTTCAACCAAAGTAGTTAGAGAAGGGGACCTGGTCAAACTACTAGACCTTCTCCTCGTAATCTTGGCTTGCTGTTTGACTCCGGCCTGTTCAAAACGATGTTTCAAATTTTTAAAACTTTCAGTATCGCTTTCCTCCATATCGGCGTTTAGGTCTGTCGGGATAAACGTGTCAGCGGTCACCACACTGCTGACGTCAGAAACTGTCTCCCAGTCTTCCATGCCTTTGACGCGGACTTCCTCCAACGATTGTCCTTTGTCAAGTTTCCGTGAAAATGCTCCAACTTCGGACGGGTCTACGGAATATTCACTTCCGGTCAAACTTTCAAATGACGTATCCAGGTCTTCCTGTGTGACGTCATAATCTCTGGACCAATCACCACCAAGATTCTCTAGACTGGTACTCAGTCTTCCGTTAAAGCCACGGTTAGAATTAGCGATGTTAAATGAGTCTAGACTATAATGCCGTTTCAAAACGCGTTTTTTCGGAGCCGGAATTTCAAACGACCTTGAATGGACGCTCCCGCGAGGTGAAGTCAGCGGCGTGCTTGTCGGAGGTCCAGCAAACTTCATGTTAGCCTTGCCTTCCGGTTTTGTGCCAGGATTACCGGCTTGGTTACCAATGAATAACCCGCCTCTCGAGTAGCCAGGTTTTTTAGATTTTTGAGCTTGTTTTAGTTCGCTCTTTAATTTGTCCTTTTCTATTTCCGCCGCTCGTAAACTGTCCTCCAAACGAACTATATTTTCTTTAAACATTGAATTCTCTGTCGTAAGACTCGAATATTGAATTTCGATATCAGAAAGTTGTACTTCAGCTTGTTTTAATTTCTGTTGGTATTTTCGTAACTCCATTCCCTGGGCTTTGTTTTGACCTAACATCTCATTCGCTTCGGCTAGTTGTAATTCAAGCTCGTCTTTCGCAAACGAAACGGTCTGGTAATCTTTTTCTAGCTCCCGTAACTTTTTCAAACTCGCTTTAACGCGTTCGCTTTCATCACTTTTGGCTAAAACTGAACTCGTCTTCTCAAGCGTGAATTTCGCCGCCTGCATTTCGCAAATACGAAGTTTAAGGGTTTGTATTTCTAGTTCGTAGTCTTCTGCGTCTTCGTTCATTTCGGTCAGCAGTTGTTGGGCTTCTTGTTCGGTGGCTTTTAACGTCGCGTTTTCCTGCATCGCTTTCTGGAGTAATTCCTCGACTTTCGTGATCTTTGTTTGTTTCATGAAGTTATCTTTGGTTAGTCTGTTATTTGTCGCCTTTATTTCGTCCAAATGTTTCTCGACCTAAAAGTGTAAGAAATATCAGTACACGTTTGTTCACATTAAAATATGAACAAACTTTATTTATATTGGATAGCTTTATCAGTTCTAAACTAGAGATCTAGTAAGGATCATCTCTAATTGACCCAGAATGTTACTACAGGAGGAAACCTAAACTAAACTAATTTTATTTATACTTGATAGCTCTATCAGTTCTAAACTCTTCTTCCTAGAGGTCCAGTAAGGATCATCTCTAATAATCCAGTGTTACTACATGAGGAAACCTAAACTAAACCAACTCTATCAGTTGTGAACTAGCTCCATCAGTTGTGAACTTTTCTTCTTAGAAGTCCGGTAAGGGTTATCTCTTATTGATCCAGTGTTTGAAAACTTAAACTGAACTAACTTTACCTATATTAGAAGACTAGTAAGAGCATTTACTTATTGGGCCAGTGGAGTATTTGGATAAAACGCAACAAACCTCAGACAACTTCATCGCCTGCTTGCTATACTTCTTATGGAGCTCTTGATTCTGAAATGATTTCTTGTCCAAACTATCTTTTCTTACAACAGAATCTTTAACGTTCGCTTCGTAGAGACTCTTATATTCCTTAATCTGCTCCTTGTATCGACTCGCGTCACCGGTCGCCCGTTCTCTCGTCTCGTCACTGGCTTTCAACGCTTCTGTGAGTTTAAGTTTTTCACGAAATTCTACATCGGTTTGTTTCTCCAAATCCTGGCATTTTTCTTCGAGTTTTTTAAGGTTTTTCATCAAATTATGTTTAGTTGAATTGATGTCTTTCACGCTAGCTTCGAGTTCAAGACAGTCAGAATTTTTCTGTGTTATCTAAAATGAAGTTCAAACAAGTTAAATTGTAAACTAAATTAAAATTAATGATAAACAAAGCTTAACTTTCTTTATTATTAGCATGACAAAATTACTGGATGCTGATTGGTTGAGAGTACAATTATTTCATTAATGATTTTCCCAAAACAAACAAAATGGCGGAAAGGTATTTTAAACACAAGCGTGAAATGAAATTGCCCAAGAGGAACTAGTTCTAAACTTTTCTGCATACAGCTCCAGTAAGAGTCATCTCTTATTGATCCAGTGTTACTATAGGAAGAAACCAAAACTAAACTAGCTTTATTTATACTGGATAGCTCTATCAACAATCTACCCAAATTAATAACAAATTAAACAATTATATTAATCACAAATTGTAACGAAGAACTTCATATAAACCAACCTGTTTAAACAAAGCTCGGTTCTCGTCACTTTGCTTTTGGTTGATTTGGCGCAATTCATCCACTTGCATTTCAGAATTTTCCAGTTTTTCCTTCATTTCCTTGACCTGTTTTTGTAATTTCGCCACATTTTCGCTCTGTTTCGCCAGGCTGTTGTTACGATTTTCCAGTTCAGAGATCAACTCGCTTTTTTCTCTTTCAAGTTTATTCACTTGACTTTCAGACTTTGCCGCAGCAGCTTGAAGATCTAAAAATTCCTTCTTCTTCACTTCATATTCCTGGTGAAGCGTTTCCAGTTTTCCCTTCGCGTGTTCTAGTTCTGTGCATTTCTCCTGATAGTTTTCAACCTAAACAGGTTTATATAATCAAATAAAGATAGTCCCTGAACTAAACTAACTTTATATACAGTATACTTAGAGATCCAGTAAGGATCATCTCTTATTGATCCAGTGTTACTACATGAGGAAACCTAAACTAAACTAACTTTATTTATACTGGATAGTTCTATCAGTTTTAAACTGTTCTTCCTAGAGGTTCAGTAACGGTCATCTTTTATTGATCCAGTGTTACTACAGGAGGAAACCTAAACTAAACTAACTTTATTTATGCTGGATAGCTTTATCAGATCTAAACTGTTCTCCCTAGACGTCCAGTAAGGATCATCTCTTATTGATCCAATGTTACTACAGGAGGAAACCTAAACTAAACTAAACTAACTTTATTTATGCTGGATAGCTTTATCAGATCTAAACTGTTCTCCCTGGAGGTCCAGTAAGAGTTATCTCTTATTGATCCAATGTTACTACAGGAGGCAACCTAAACTAAACCAACTTTATTTATGCTGGATAGCTTTATCAGATCTAAACTGTTCTCCCTGGAGGTCCAGTAAAAGTTATCTCTTATTGATCCAATGTTACTACAGGAGGCAACCTAAACTAAAATAAGTTTATTAGTTTATTTATACTGGCCAGCTCTATCAGTTCTAAACTGTTCTCCCAAGAGGTCCAGTAAGAGTCATTTCTTGTTGATCCAGTGTTATTACGAGAGAAAACCTAAAACTATTTTCAATAGAGGTCCAGTAAGGATCACACCTTATTGAAACCTAAACTAAACTAACTTTATTTATCTGCATGTAACATGCACTACCTATATCCTTATATATACCTGGATATCCAATTCTTGTTTAACAATCCTCATTTGTCCCAGATCTTCGCGACTCCGACGATTTCCTTTTTCCAAAACATCGGCCTGTTCTGAAAGCTTATTCTCGAGACTCTCTATTTCATCCTCGCGTCGTTTTACTTTCTTCTTCGCTTCGGTTACTTCGTCTGAAAGATTTTCTCGTTCGCGCATTTCTTTGTCGAGTTGAATCTGAAGGCTGGATGCTTGTTCCTTGGAGTTGAGTAAGTCTTCTCGAAGCTGCTTGCGTTCGTGTTTTAGTAATTCACAGCGCTCGATGAGTTCGTCGACTTGGATGGTTTTTGCTTCAAGTCTTTCGAGAGATGTTCCCAATTCAGCCGTGTGCTTCTTTAACGTTACCTAGAAGAGGTAGTTATAGAAATGATTGAATACCCGTATTCCGTTCAACAAGAAAGTAAGTTATAAACTGATTAATAATTCATGAGGAAAAGACAAAGGAATTCACTACCGTCGTGTCGGTAGTTTTATATGTGATCAAAAATCATGTTCATTCATATAAACTCGTGTTTTATTAGCTCGTGTTTTAAATACAGTAGTACCATGGATAATAAAATACATGGGTAGGAAACTAGCTGGCGTGACCTATGTTTTCAATGGGATGATGGCGTTGAAACCTAGTTGCAAACCAAATTCTCAAAAATGGCATGTTTGGCAATAATACAGCTAAACATTTTAGTCAGAGAGCAAATAAATATAACTAGGCCATTCTACGATGAAATCTCTAAGTATTCCCAGTCAATTTTAGCAAATATTTCAAGCACTAAACAGTGAAAAATGCATCGCAAATTTCGTTAAAATTGGCGACGCCAATTTCGTAGTTACAAATGTAAAAAAATACAAAACAAAGACGAAAAACATTTACCTTGAATACTTTGTCGTGGCTTAGGCATGTTTTTAAAACAATTAGACCAGTTTATGCTTCAATATTACTCTTTTAAAGCGGAAAATATAGCGGAACAACAAAAATGCTGAGAACTTTGGTAATACGCGTGACGTCACAGATTGCAACTAGGTTTAGACTGTTTTTGAGGTAAAACAAAAAACTATATTACGCTCTATCTATATGGTATTGAGCACTGTTTGTGTTTCGTAAACCAAAATCTTAAGCTATATATATATATATATATATATATATATATATATATATATATATATATATATATATATAT
>CACRXK020000348.1:22360-54217 GCA_902702795.2 Paramuricea clavata
TATATATATATATATATATATATATATATATATATATATATATATATATATATATATATATATATATATATATATATATATATATATATATATATATATCTTAATGCTAGCTCACGAACTGAAACCCACCAATAATGAAAGATTTGTAATACCTGCTCGTCTTGACTTCTTTCAACAAGCTGTTCGTGAACTTCCTTTAATTCCACTAATTCTTTTTCCACTTTCATTAATGTACCATCTTGTTTATTTTTCAAAGAACCCACCCTCTCAATTTCACTCAGAAGCTCGGCCTTCTCTTTATTCACCATGGCAAGCGAGCGCTCCAGTTGAGATACATCACTCTCTGACTTCAAAATTTCCCGCCTTAGTTCTTGTCGCTCGGCAACAATGGCGTCATACTTCCGTTCAACCTCGGTCAATTTTTCCGCCAAAGCGAAACACTTGGCTTCGAGCATTTCAACTTCATTTGAACATTGCTTTGCTTTCATTATTTCATCCTGACTTCGTCGAAACACATTCTCCGCTTCGCATTTTTGTTCTTCTAAATCTTTTTTAAGTCTCTTGATCTCTGAAAGTTGTTTATTGACACTTTCACTCAATTCAATTTCCTTATCCTCCCATCCAGTCCTCTCTCTTTCCGCGCGATGTAACGCGCTCTCAATTCCAGCCATTTTATCTTGTAGTGTTTCCAACTCCTCGGTGACGTGCTCCTTGTCGTCATGACAACACTTCAGCTTGTTTTTCAGTTCTGTATTTTCGTTCGTCTTTTTATCCAGTCGTTCCGTTAACTCGTCTATTTCCAAACTAAGTTGTTTAACCCTCTTTACCCCCTCGTTCTCCTTGTGTTCCCAGATGTCCGCGTTATCCTTATACTCGCTAAGCTGTCGTTTATACCGTGACAGTTCGCTTTCAACCTGGAATAAAATGAAGTAATTTATAATAAGTACAAATAATGTGTGCTCAATTGATGTAATTCCAATATACTATTAATCATCAGTTCAGTTATTTCCAGATCAGTGATCGTACCTGACTTAAGGTGGCACTGCTCTCCTCCAATTCTTCCTTCAACGCATCTCTAGTGCGCATCAGTTCTGCGCATTCTTCATCCTTATCCGCAAGCGATCCCTTCATACCCTCCAAGTGTCCTCTGAGTTCCTCCCCAACGGCCAGTACTTGTTCTAACTCTGCGTCTGATTCTCGCATCTCTTTACTCAGCTCCTGACAATGTCCTGCCAATGACTGCCGTTTTTTCAAAACCTTAAAATGCAAGGATAAGTTACAGCCACTGATACATACATACATACAAAACTTTATTTAAACCACGCTAGCCTCAACAGCCGTTGGAAGGCTGGTTTCCATGAGGGGCGTGAAATTACCTACAGTACTTACAAGAAATTAACTATATACAAGAAATACAAAATATAACAAAAAAAAATACAAGTGATTTTAGCTGCACGATTACACACAAGCAAATTTCAACTCATTCTTTGTTTTAATATCGATTTGAAAGAGCTTAAGGATTCAGTAATTTTTGCCTCATGGGGAAGATTATTACAATGCAAGGCAGCATTATAACTGAAGCACCTCTTGCCGAATTCTTTTTTCGGCATAGGTGGTGCTAAATCAGTATCACTACTTCTAAGATTGTATGTATTATGTCTTTCATTATTAAATTGAAATGCTTCTTTAAGACTGGGTGCGGTGTGGCCATTCAGAATTTTATCGATGAAAATAGAGCGTTCTATCTAATTAAAATAGTTTTTAATATTAATATTAATATTAATAATAATAACTCGATACCTTCTGTAACTTGCTCTCAGTGTCGCGCGCATGTTTCTCCGAATCTTCTAACAAGCGTTTAAAATTATTCATCTCGTTTTCCATGGTGGTTAAAACCTCTTGAGATTTGAGGTTTTTGTCGTTAGTTTTGCCGACTTCCATCGCTATAGCTGCCTTCTCTCGCAACGCTTTTTGGAGTTGTTCTTCTGCGAGGGTTAGTTTACGTTTTGCTCCATTTAATTCTACCATCGTTTCTTCACATTTCATCTGAACGAAAAAACGAAAGACATTGAGAACGGCACTGTTACACACAACATTGTCGAGGCAGACAGTTTGCCCTTGTAATAAAATCAATATTGGACCTCTGGGGAGAACAGTTTAGAACTGATAGAGTTATCCAGTATAAATAAAGTTAGCTTAGTTTAAGTTTCCTCCTGTAGTAACACTGGATCAATAAGAGATGATCCTTACTGGACCTCTAGGGAGAACAGTTTAGAACTGATAGAACTATCCAGTATAAATAAAGTTAGTTTAGTTTAGGTTTCCTCCTGTAGTAACACTGGATCAATAAGAGATGATCCTTACTGGACCTCTAGGAAGAACAGTTTAGAACTGATAGAGCTATCCAGTATAAGTAAAGTTAGTTTAGGTTTCCTCCTGTAGTAACACTGGATCAATAAGAGATGATCCTTACTGGACCTCTAGGAAGAACAGTTTAGAACTGATAGAGTTATCCAGTATAAATAAAGTTAGCGTAGTTTAGGTTTCCTCCTGTAGTAACACTGGATCAATAAGAGATGATCCTTACTGGATCTCTAGGAAGAACTGATAGAGCTATACATTATAAATTCACCTTAGCGTCCTTATATTTCACTTCATACTCCAACATGGCAAACAGTTTTTCCTCAGCTCTGCTACTTTGATCTTTACACTTTTCAACCTCTCCCAACAGCCTCTTATATTCTGCATCCTCGGGGCTCGTCTTCACAGCATTCTCATACAATTGCTTGTATTTATTAACTTCACTTAGTAATAATTCCACGCTGTTGTCCTTCTCACGCTCTTTGGGTTCGCTAAGCTTCCCGCTAAGGTTTGCTGTTTTGATCAATGATTTGCTTAGCTGGTCTTCAACCGTCAAAGTTTTAGTTTCCACCCGACGGAGCTTCAAGGTAGAAAACAAATGAAGACATTGAAAATGAATGATATATTAGAAGCTTTATTATTAGAAAAATATGAGACATGATTTGTTCCCAGAGCCATTGTCATCATAGATCATGCTATTCTATAGCTACTCACGTAAAACACAAACCTGCAGCAATGTCGTTCCAACAACTTGTCAACAGGATGTGTTCGCATTGCTTGTTCCCAGCTTGGTGACAAGTTATCAACGGCTTGTTGACAACTTGCTACAAGGTTGTTGAGCACAACAGACTTGATACAAGTTGTTCCAACAACTTGTTATCGTCCTGCAATTGAACAACTTTTTAACAACCTTGTAGCAACTTGATAAAATAACAGCATTGTTGTAACTTGTTGACAAGCTTGCTACAAGCCTGTTGCGAACACATCTTGTTGACAAGTTGTGAGATTTTGACGTGTGTAGTTCGTTTTGTGTTTATACTAAGACAGTGAGTAATGCTTCCCTATAAAATCCGGCCATTACCTGTTGTCTTAGCTCATCGTTTTCTCTTGAAGTTCGTTCGTTGCGTGCTTCCAGTTCCAGAATTTTCTGACTCTCAGTGCTCCAGTCTGGATTCCTGGTCATACCCGTACGCTGTTGTTTCATTCTCTCAATAACCGCCTCTAGCAACGACACTTTTCCCTGAGCTGCCACATGATCTTGCTGAATGCTGTTCTTGCCCGACTCTACCGTGTCCAATTCCGATTCTAGTAGCGTGATCTTTTTGAACGCAGATAACACATCCATCTATAGTTGGAAAATGGCCGGTGTTTACAAAGTTCTAAAATGCTCTAAAATGCTCTCCTTACATATCAAATAAGAGTCATCTCTTATTGATCCAGTGTTACTACAGGAGGAAACCTGAACTAAACTAACTTTATTTATACTGGATAGCTCTATCAGTTCTAAATTGTTCTTCCTAGAGGTTCAGTAAGGATCATGTCTTATTGATCCAGTGTTACTACAGGAGGAAACCTAAACTAAACTAACTTCATATATACTGGATAGCTCTATCAGTTCTAAACTGTTCTCCCTAGAGTAAGGGTCATTTCTTATTGATCCAGTGTTACTACAGAAGGAAACCTGAACTAACTTTATTTATACTGCATAACTCTATCAGCTCTAAACTATTCTTCCTAGAGATCCACTTCAGTAAGAGTCATCCCCCATTGATCCAGTGGGTCCTACAGTACCCGTAGAAAACCAGCAATGTTTGGTAGAGTCAAACTGGAAGCATTCTTCTCACATGTGACTGAGGTGAAATTATAATCTGACAACTACATATTGAAGAAATGAAACCCCAGCCACAGAGATGAAAGACATATGCACTAACCACTGTGTAAACAAAACCCTAACAAGACAATCACAAACTTTACCTCTAGTTTACTATTACGTTGTTGAGTTGCCATCCTATCTTTCTGCCATTGAACTTCCCTTTCTTTAAACGAAGCACAAGTCGCTTCAAGCTTTGCCACTTTCGTACACGCCTCTAACAACTCCTCCTGAAGCTTTCCTTTACGTCTGTTCGTTTCTCCATACAACACATCCATGCGTCCGATTTTCTTATTCGCAGCCATCAAGTCTTGTTGTAGTTTTGAAACACGTTTATGGCTTGAAATAATCTCATCGTGTGAGGCGCTTCTTCTTGAAGGTGTCAAGGGTCGATTGCCCAAGCCGCTGTCGTTTTCTGAAAAGTCTATATTTCGTGGCGAGGGGCATGAAAGAAGCGAATCCCGTCTTCCATACGAGACTAAACTGTCGTTGCCAACGGATGATATATCACCGAGGGACATCGAGTGTCTTGTTGAGTTAAGGCCACCGGGGGTGTTAGACCTGGAGTAACGGTCGTAGCCGGCCGGATCCGGCGAGGAGCGAGAGGATGAGGGATAGTAAGCCCTCGGGCTTGGGGAACGATATCTTCCTGACATATTGTGAAAGGTTTTCGCTGCTTCGAGATGCTTGTTATGGCGGGAACAAGTATAATTATTTGGCAATATTTTCAGTATAGAAACAAAACAAAAAAAATGTGATCCACTTTTCAGAAAGCAAATAGCTCTCTACACTTGCTCTTCTCTGGGACGTATTCGCTCTTATACAAAACTTTCCTGTTGAAATGAATAGCTGCTTATCACACAGGTAAACACAAACCAACAACCACGAAAAACAATCTTAAATTCTGCAACAGCAGCATTGAAGAAAAGCCATCGACTTTTCAGAAAGCAGTGAATTCTATCGTTGTTGATACCCTGAGAGGTATAAGCTCTTGCAGATGTTTCCTTTATGCCAAACGAATAGCTGCTGTCGTGCTTGGCTAACCGATCAACAAACAGCAACAAGTATTAAACAATACTTTAAGAACAACAACAAAAGCAAAAAATTACGCACTGCAAATCATCCGCTCTTCAGAGACCTGCCAATTAGCTCTTTAAATGTTCCACAGGTACACCATTGGAATAACGAATTGCATTAATAAATTCTCGTTCAATATTTCACATGCAAGTATAACGTAAAATGCATTCACTTCGTGAGCGTGATAACAGGTACAGCTCGCTCCCGTGTGGAGAAACCGCAAACACAAACGCGCGGAGGCAAAATTGTTATTTTACATAAAGCCACCTGTAAGATGCATGCATGATGCATTCCCGCAAAGCTCGGTGTTTCACAACAACCGCAAAATACGTTTCATAGTGTTTGGTTAACCCGTGTGTATAAATAAGCCACGGCCAGTATTTGGTTGTAAACGTAAATGTTTCTGAAAAATGTTTCCTGGTTTGCCCTGCATTTGAATAGTCAAAGTCGGTCACCGGAGATAACGCCATATTGTGAATTTCAATTTTTTTCTTGTGTTTTCAAATTTTTGACGAAGGATTATAACAGCATAGAACTCAATTTTAAAGACATCTCTGTCTTCTTAAAACCGTTATAACGGCACTGCGCATATTATGTTGATCTTTGAAATACTGACAAATCAACATAGAGTCGCATCCCATTGAACGAATATACATAAAGTCTTTGAAAGCTCTGTTAAAACAATGATTCATTGCTAACATACCTGCGCCAAGCTTCATTGCCGTGTCTATATCTTGTGCGGACGCATCTCCTGAAATTATGCACAGCAGACATTTGAATGACATTCAAAAACACATTAGTATAATTCATGAGGAAAACACAAAGAAAAATCATAAGCGTGTCGTATCTTTATATGTGATAGAGATTTCCCTTGATTTACATAAACTTTAACTTTGATTTTCTCAACTTACACAACGTATTTTTTGAAAATTACTTCGCCAATGAACTGACTAGATCGATCGTTTTTGAAGCAATTTAAAACATTTGCAGTGCGTGTTTTATCAGACCTAAAGACACTCGGCTTCGCCTCGTATCATGAAACACTACTACTCATGTTTTAAATGGTACATAAAGAGGTTCAGATCTGACTACCATTAAGGGACCACTAGCCAATCAAATGTGTTTGATATATCCTGATCACCCTGAACCAAATCCTACCTCTTTCAAACAAGCGTACAGCTTCCATTAAGTAAGGCACTAGCAGACGATTTACGATAAAACCTGGCGTGTCCTATAAAAAGAAATATATAATATATAACATTATCATAGTTGGAAAGAGCATCTTAAAATGAGTGAAATTGCAAAGTTTGGTTGCGAATGGTTGTAAAATGAGGAAAATATAGTCATGTGAAGTTCGCAAATTTTGTATATATTTGCATTACGCGCGGGAAAAATAACCGTTTTTGAACCGAAAGTGGTTATTTTTACCGCGCGTAATACAAATATATACAAAATTTGCGAACTTCAAAGGGCTATATTTTAATAGGTTTTGTTTGTGGAAACACCACGTAAATTTATATAGGGCTATATTTTCTTCATTTTACAACATTTAGCAAGCAATCTTTGCAGTTTTACTCATTCTAAGACGCTCTTTTTTCGTGTTGGTTTTTGTTCTTCTTGCCTTGATCAAAATTTAGTCAAAAGCTGGAATCAACCATTGTCAGGTAGCAATCTTGAACACAGTACATCTTCGACTATCTATACACGTTCATTGAGTCTCACTAAAATAATGATTTACTCATTGTTTTACCCTACCTTGCAAGAGACAGGAGTCTTTTTTAGATTTCTGCTGAACTCCATTAGTTTGTTGAAAGTTTCATCGGTTGTTTCGGGCATTCTTATCACCTGAAAAACATATTGCAACTTAAACTGGAGGAAGATGACACAGTTTGGATGAACTTGGAACTTCAACATTTTTAGTGACGGTCCTGGACTAATTTTTTATCCAGACAAGAAAGACGAAATCTATCATTATAGCTCAAAAGAGCATCCTAAAATTAGTAAAATTGCAAAGTTTGGTTGCGAAATGTTGTAAAATACGGAAAATATAGCCCTGTGAAATTAACAAATTTTGTATATATTTGCATTACGCGCGGGAAAACAAACCATTTTTGAACCGAAAGTGGTTATTTTTACCGCGCGTAATACTAAAATACGCAAAATTTGCTAATTTCACATGGCTATATTTTCCGTATTTTACAACATTTCGCAACCAAACTTTGCAATTTTACTCATTTTATGATGCTCTTTTGAGCTATGATAATACATTTGGTCTTTCTTGTGTAGATAAAAAAATTAGTCGATAGCTGAAATTGCCTATTAAAAAGTTCTTTTTGTAGTTTTTTAGGTAGTTGTATGATCTGCAAAAGTTTGCATGCCATCAAGTATAATATATTTCCCCATAACTACAGTACCTCGACTAAGGCCATCATTGGGACAGGATTGAAGAAATGCAGGCCACCAAATCTATCTTTCCTTTGCGTCACTTCGGCAATTTCAGAGATAGGTAGCGACGACGTGTTGGAAGTAAATATTGTATGACTGAAATCAAATTATAACTACGCAATTATTGGTTGGTTTGAGTAAGTAATTAGAGACCTTACGATTTTAGGACGGCAACAGCTACCAATACAATAGATGATTGAAAATAATTGAGTAATTACAATATATGAATAATTTAGACATTGTCCTCGCTCTGTTTACAATGCCAAATCACAGATTTTCACGTCTTGATACAACGGCTGCATTCCAAGCCACAACAAGTGCAACTTCAAACTGGGTTTAGCAGAACTCTTCCCAACCATACAACCTATGTCTTCAACTTCTATAACTGTATTAAATTCATATGATTGATACTAACGACAAACTATCTGCTTTACTACCATTTATTTGAAGGAGTTTGTTTTGGCCGTCGCGTTGCCGTCATAAAATCGTAAGGTCTCTATTACAGAAGCAAGAAGCCTCTGAATAATAATAACAAATGATAACAATAAATTATTCAGTCTAAGTAAAGTTAGTTTCATTCTGTTTCAGCACTATACCTTGGTGCTTTCTTGTCTAATTCAGAGAATAGTTTATGTTTGATGTCCATATTTTCAATAATCGCTTCAATAACGAGGTCAGAGTCGGAAACTGCTTCACCAGAATCAACTGTGGTATTTATACGAGACATAGTCTCTGTGATAAACTTCTCTCCACCCTAAAGGATGATAAATGACCAACAGTTTAAGCAGGGGCATAACCAACCCCAAAACAAGTAGGGGTCTAATTGTCTGTCTGTCTGGGGGGGAGGTCTCCTGGAAAATGTTTCTATTTCTAGTCTTGGGGAAATTCTATTTCATGCATTTTAGACACATTTTATGATAATCTTGAAAGCCACAGATTTGGTGTAATTTATGTCATAGACGAAAACATTACGAGGTTGCACCTCCCCCCCCCCAGTTTTGAAAGAATTACAAAATTGGTCAAGAAAAGTGGGGGGGGAGGGGTCGGACTACGTCTCTGAGTTTGAGAAACTATGTGTTTGTTACTAAGCATTAACCATGCTGAAACTAAACCTTCGACCATACCTGTGCGTCATCTTTAAATTTTTTCTTAACGACTCTCTGCAAACTTTTCTCAATTGATTTGACGGCTTTGGCTAAAATATCGTCTGTTTGATCAACCAGTACAACATTATGATTTGTGGTGGCTGCAACCTGTACAAGAGAAAGTGGAATTTCAAGAAAGTGTGTGTGTGGGGGGGGGAGGACATTTTCCAGGTGGGGTGGGGAACTAATTTTCTGAGGGGGTGCAAATTTTTGTTTTGTGGGGGGGGGGCATATCCCTGCACATGCAACAAAAGTGGAACAATGTACTTGTCATTGGAAACCTTTCTCCCCCACCACAAAGAGACATGATGGGACGTAGGTGGGGGGGGATGATGGGTTTCCAACGACAAGTGCATAACAGCTAGGATTGCAGTTTAATAGGTTAATAAATTATGCAACATACTGTACTTATTTAAGATGTTCAAGTTCCTTTAATTAACACTCACATAAAAACAGGCAATAAATCATACCTGTGCAATCCCTGACCCCATCAAACCACTGCCAATCACAGTGACATTTTTAACGGCAGCAAATCTTTCTGAACTTGTGCTAAAACACGATGCCATTGCAGGAACAAATGCTTTCTTAACTAACACAAACTGTCTACTTGCTCGTAAAGAAAGCATAGTTGTATTTCCTAGAGTTTTTTCTGTGTAATATTATTTAAATCACAAATATTTTTCCACGTTGATTCGTTGAATGCTCAATTTTGAAGAGGCTAAAGTTCAAAGTTGCGAAATTTTTTCCCATTATTTGTCGCGAGAAAATGCCGAGCAATTTTTGTCGCATAAATATTCCAGCAATTTTTCTCGCGCAAAAACTATCCAGCAACTTTTTTCGGAGGCATTTTTGTCGCCATTTCTCACTGATCTCTATAGTATACCAGATGTTGACCTATAATAGTTCAATGATGTTGACTAACTTTGCATAATAACCTTGCATTATACAACAATAGTGCCATCTAGCCTGATCTAGTTATGATCCAGTGATCAGAATGTTCTATTGTCTTTTCATTGTTTTCAAAATCCCACTGTTCTTCATGCCATCCAGTCATGATCCAGTGATCTGAATATTCCATTGTCTTTTCATTGTTTTCAAAATCCCACTGTTCTCCATGCCATCCAGTCACGATCCAGTGATCAGAATATTCCATTGTCTTTTCATTGTTTTCAAAATCCCACTGTTCTTCATGCCATCCAGTCATGATCCAGTGATCTGAATATTCCATTGTCTTTTCATTGTTTTGAAAATCCCACTGTTCTCCATGCCATCCAGTCATGATCCAGTGATCAGAATATTCATTGTCTTTTCATTGTTTTGAAAATCCCACTGTTCTCCATGCCATCCAGGGATCAGAATGTTCCACTATCTTTTCATTTGTTTTGAAAATCCTGTTCTTCGTGCCATCCGCTCATTGTTTTAAAAAAATTGTGACATTTTATGCAAACCCACAATTCTACCTTAGAAACGTTTTTCCCTCACCTAAAATCCACAATCTGTAAGACGCAAAAACTTCAATTTCGATAAATACATTAAATATTGATCAAACTTCATTAGCAGCAATTCCTTACAGCCTTTGTTTTGCCAGGTGGGCAAAATATCATTTTATCAATTTGTTAAGTAGTTAGACCAGTATTTCTCGACTTCTTTTTCAATGTTGACATTTTATTTTGCGCAATTTTAAATTCTTGAAATGTGAAAATTTAGCTTTATATTTATAAATTTATAGTTCCATTGGATCTATTTAAATTAATTCAATATACATTTCACAATTTTAATGGTCTCAGCAAGCCTAACACGACAGCAGATGGTGGCCAACATCAGAGATGTTGAGGGTCAATTCTATTTATTTGTCACCAAATACAAGAAAAATGAAAAGAATGAAGATTATTTTCTCACTCTGATAACTGGAGGTTGACCACTATCTACTGCACGATAGTGCTTTAGTGAAACACACCGAATTCTGGTATCGTTGCGCCTTATTGGTCCTCTGCACAGATCACAAGATCATACCCCAATTTGATTGGACAGTTCTATGCTCACGTCATTACACTTCCATTTCATTGGATGGTTCTTGATTCACGTGACCGTAAATCCCAATTTGATTGGACGGATTTCGAATCACACCTTAGCGTTGTGTTACCTTTTCGACGATGTTACATTTAGTTTCGTGTAGCATGAAAAACACACCCGAACTGGAGTTCGAATATTTAATCGAAGTATCCTCGACTGGAAGTCACTGCATCTAAAAATAGAACATTGTTTTATATAGCCATGTTTCCCGAAGGTGGAAAAACCAGGAAACATTGTTTCCTAGTCATGTTTCCCAAAGGTGGACAAACCAGGAAACATTGTTTCCCAGTCATGTTTCCCAAAGGTGGACAAACCAGGAAACATTGTTTCCTAGTCATGTTTCCCAAAGGTGGACAAACCAGGAAACATTGTTTCCTAGCCATGTTTCCCAAAGGTGGACAAACCAGGAAAGATTGTTTCCTAGCCATGTTTCCCAAAGGTGGACAAACCAGGAAACATTGTTTCCTAGCCATGTTTCCCAAAGGTGGACAAACCAGGAAACATTGTTTCCTAGCCATTTTTCCCAAAGGTGGACGATCCAGGAAACATTGTGTCCTAGCCATGTTTCCCGAATATAAGCAAACGAGGAAAAGGAAAAGTTTCCTTAAGAAATATCTTGCTTACTTTGAACAGAAGAGTCTTCCACAATCGCGACAATGGTGTCTCCTTTCTCTGACTGTACTAAATCTCACATGGCATGCTGTACAGTTCAAACTGCTTTCATCTTTTACCCAATGGTCTGCAATACGACCTGTTGGATAAAAAAAAGCGAGTGATATCTACCCTAAACTAACTTAATTTATTTATCACTGGATAGCTCTATCAGTTCTAAACTGTTCTCCCTAGAGGTCTAAGTAAGGGTCATCTCTTATTGATCCAGTGTTACTACAGGAATTTTCCTTCTCCAAAAATTGGCATGACTAGCTTTAGAATAAGGTTCATTGGCAAGGAAAAATTATATTCAATAGTTACATTGGATATAATTTTATATATTTATTGGTCATGACATATGAAAGGTAACGATTTATTGTTAAGATTATCTCTGCATGACATTTTCATTATTTGTACCTGTTTGTGTAAAAACTACCTGTAAAATTGTCGTATATAAATTAAATGTCGTATATAAATTAAATATTAAAACATTACCATATACTAATAGTGATACCTGACATATAAATTAAAATTTTGTTTTAAGGAAATTTAAACAAAAAGCCCAGCGTTATTTTGTAATAAATGCTTGGCAACCGGCTAAGTGTTGTTGTCAGAAAGAATGGAAGTTGTTAAGAAATTTCTTATAGAAGTGACAAAAGAGTTGCTGTATAATATCGTGTATGAAAAAAAGGAAATCAAATATGATATCTTAAGCGAGGAATTTGTAAAGAAAACTGGACATCGACCAATGAATTTCTTTAGTTTTGGAAACAAAGTCGGTCACAGATGGTTCAAATTCATAAAAAAAATCTCTGGTGTGCAAGGTAAAAAGAAAATAACTTTATGTGACGATGAAAGTGTTTATAAAATGTTTAATACTACATATCTAAACGACAATCAAGAGCATAGTTCTACAAGATCAGTCGCAAGATATAGGGAGAAACTCTTGATTTATTGCTGTCAAATAATGAAATGTAACTTCGTTGATTTGAGTAAATGCAAGGACGCAATCGACAATACACCACTTCACCTTATCGCAGCGTTACCTGGTATCACCTACGACTGTGGTACCTTAGTGAAGTACTTGTTGCAAGCTGGTGTTGATCCATTAGCGACAAATCAAAACGGCCAAACGTTCTTGCATGTAATTTTTGGTAGAAAAGAAGTGGAATGGGGAATACATGCCCTTACACATAATACAGTGTGCCTTTATAAAAACGAATGCGTACCTTTGACTGCATGGTTCATTGAAGATAGAGTCCGGCTCTTAAACCTGCTTTCTGTAGAATTGTCACAGGCACAAATGGCTTTATTGGTAAAAACTCAAGACATACAAGGCAACACGGTGTTGCATGAATGCGCATTGGCTTCGCCGATTGAAGAGAAAAATTTAGACGAAGGCGAAGTTTACAAACAGTTATTCAAGTTTGGTGCGAATCTCAGAGCCTTAAACAACTTTGGCGAACTTGCACTTCACTTTGCTGTTAATCCAGAAGTCTTTCACATCTTGCAACGCAACAACCCAATTTGTCAGCGGGCAAGAAATTATCAAGATGAGACCCCTATATTGTTTATCTTGAAGTATTCAGCTGATCTCGCGTTTTCCGGGACCTCTGCTTTGCAGGAGCTCAGCATTTTGGGTACTGTATATGTAAGGAAAACCATACAAAGAAATCTTCACAAAGCTTTAAGGCTCCTGGAGAATCTAATGAAAATTTTCGAAAATTCAGTACTATTCCAAGGTTTGCAAGAAACAGCGTGGATTCCGGACAGAAAGGGTAACGATACTATCAATATAATCCTGATTGCCATTAGACTTGCATCGTACAAGTTGAACGAAAATAGCGTTGTTCCAGTAATGGCTGAACTACGATTATTACTCGTGAAATTACTCACTAAAATATTAGACAGTAAACACCGAGGACATACATGGATGAATCGACCGAACGCGAGTGGTCAAGGATTTCTCCATGTACTACTCGATATACCCGAGTTCAACATTCTGGTGCTAATTGAAGAAACGGAAATACTCCAATGCATGGAAATACTTCTGAAGCACAACGTGCATGTAAACGCAGTTGATTCGAAGGGACATACCCCCCTAGATATTGTATACAAGCATCAAGACAAAATGCCAAGCCTTTATGAGAGATGTGGCAAATTGCTTACCGAGAAAGGAGGAACCGTAGGGAACAATTCTGGGAGAAGTCAAACACGAAAGCTACGGTCATGCCCCAAGCGTCATTTGGACAACGCAAAACTTTTAACTGACCCTAAAACGCAAGCCACCGTCGTCGAGAAATATCGTTACTTCAATCAAAAGCCAATTGGTACTGGAGCATTCAGCAATATTTTTGTTGCAATTAAAGACGAGAAGATTGGCAGCGGACCTGGTGTAATCCAATATCGAGCGTACGCTTTGAAACGACTCGATAAGGCAACGATAAATCCTCAAGAGATTAAACGAGAGGTCAACACTTTGCTTTCAATATCTGGCAAGTGTGAAAATATCATCGATTATCATGAATCAGTCGAAGACCTCTTCTTTCAATACCTCTGCCTTGATCTCATGGACGGTGATCTTAATGAGTTCGTCGCAAACAACGGTGCCAACCAAATTCTGAAAGAGGATTCGGCAAGATCTATGCAGGCTATCAAAGAGATTATCAATGGTTTAACATTCCTTCACGAGCAGAAGTTCATTCATCGTGATCTCAAACCTGGAAACATCCTCTATACAACAGATCCAAGTTTGCATTTCAAGATCGCCGACTTTGGCCTGGCCAAGAACGTGTCTACGTTTTCAACGATGACGTCGACTAGAGGGAGTGGCGTTGCCATGGCACCAGGCACGCGATGCTGGATGGCACCAGAGCTGGTTAGCATGAAATCAAGAGAGCATACTACACAGTCAGATATCTTTTCCTTGGGTCTGGTAATTCATTATCTTCTCACTCTGGGCAAACATCCTTTTGCAACAGAAGCCGAAAAAAGAGCTCACGTCATCGAACAAAACATCGAGAAAATGCAAATTAATATCGACAAGACACTTCATCGAGAAGCCATTAGTTTCCTACAAAATCTTTTCATAAACAATCCTTCCAAGCGACCACCGGCAGTTTATCTTGCTCAGCATCCCTTCCTTTGGAGCGAGAAGAAAAAGATTGAATTTCTGAGAGCGATTGGCGATCAACCGGAAGCCGCTAGTCCAGGTAGTCATGTCAACTCGTGGTTAGAGCGAGGTTTGCAGACGACATACACTGGCAAACAAGTCGGGATTAGGTCTTGGGATAAGTCAATCGCAACGTTGTTTGAAGAAATGAACAAAGCTTGGAGACAGAAGAAGTATCGAACTGAGAAACTAATTGATTTAATAAGATTCATTCGTAATGCATACTCTCACAAGCAAGAGAGGTCGATAGCGTTCCAACAAGCTCGAGAGAAAAACATTTTCCATCGCGCGTATCCATGGCTTGTACTTGATGCCTTAAGCGTGGTACAGCAGTTACGTTTTCATGAAAGTCGTAGCAATATTTGCCAAGCTTTAAGCTCAAATGCATGACAGTGACAAAACTTTATATAAGATATTCCATCATATAAGATATTCCTTTATATAATTTATTGAAAGAACAAACATAGGTCAAAAATCATCTGCATGTTTATGAAATAACAGCAAAATTTGTGTTTCTAAGGGTTATCACATTCATTCAGTTTCTGTAATGTTGCAAAAACAAATAAAAAAATTCCTATTGGGCTTATCAGGGAGCGAGTAATTGACCACTTGCGTAATAGACAGAATTTTGATCTCAACAAGTCTAGACAAAAATTTCATTACAGCTTGAAAGAGCATCACCAAATTAGTAATATTCCAAAGTTTCGTTGCGAAATGTTGTAAAATGCGGATAATACAGCCTTGCGAAGTTTGCAATTTTCAGCCATACCCGTCAATTTCCCGTTTGTAATCTAAAATGACCGAAAATTGCAAACTTCGCAAGGCTATATTATCCGCATTTTACAACATTTCGCAACGAAACTTTGGAATATTACTAATTTGGTGATGCTCCTTCAAGCTGTAATGAAATTTTTGTCTAGACTTGCTGAGATCAAAATTCTGTCTATTACGCAAGTGGTCAATTAACATCGTCAAATTTATTCATACTGGATAGAGAGCTCTAACAGCTTTTATTTCAAGTCACTTTCTTACGCGCGGTTCCCAAGTTCGTTGCGAACTTGCCAATGACGTTTCCAAGTTCAAAAATTGGGCGTGAACTTCACAACAAAGTTCGGAAGTATATTTCAGTGTTTGAACTATTGTAAACAAATGTTCATAGTACAAGTTGAAATTAACAATTCAATGGAAAGTTCTTGGTCCAGTGGGCTACCAAGAAGGTTTGTATTTCATTGAATTGGTTATTATTATTGAGTATGAACATTTGTTTACAAACAAAATTCAAACATTGAAATGAACTTGCGAACTTTGTTGCGAAGTTCGCGCCCAATTTCCGAACTTGGAAACGTAGTTGGCAAGTTCACAACGAACTTGGGAACCGCGCGTTGAAAAGTGACTTGAAATCGACAGTAATTGTTCTTCAAACTACTATACCATACAATACCATACAAACCTGCGGTATCGCTGACCGACCAACTGTGGACACGGCCCCGCGCGTCTCCGACATAAAGCTTCTTATGGTCTCTATAGAAAGAAAAACAATTCATATTGAAAATCTTGACACTACAGTGACTTGAGTATTTGATTAGTTGCCCTTACTTGGATACAAGCATCGCAGTCACAGCTGCTGGTGTGTTGTTATCTTCACGAGAAAATGCAGTATGCATGGTCAGCTGCGATCTCATTACCAGTCTTCTTTTCCACACGGCTGAAACGAGGAAACATCAGTTATATCACTGATGCAAATAGAAGTGCATAGATGGAAACAAAGATGACATATGTGGTCAGAGCGCTGTCTCTTATTACTGAGTTAAGTCTGCTACTGTAGGTCGAGGGTAGGGCATTACTTTTGGAAAGCAAGGATGACAGATGTGGTTAGAGAGCTGTCTCTTACTGCTGAGTTAAGTCTACTACTGTAGGATAACCACACCTTGTGTAATCCATATCAAATAACTCATTATCGTAAACTTGGAATAATTTTGTCTATGACTTCAACAGACCTTGTTCAACCGATTCTTCAGCAGGTTTTTCAGCAGGTTTTTCCTGTTCTTCATCATCAATCATGACGTAATCCTCAGAAGGCGTGAGACTGCTCGACCTGGCTACGGGATCAGGGACTGTTAGTTCATTTTGCTCAATTTCCTGTTGCAAGTCACTTGTCTTTGCTGCTTCCGTATTTTCTGGGGAAGAATTTTTGTGTTCTGATTCCAAAAATGTTTCAATTAACTATAGTTATTCTCAACAGTTCTATCAGTTCTAAACTGTTCTTCCTAGAGGTCCAGTAAGGATCATCTCTTATTGCTCAGTTAGTGTTACTACAGAAGGAAACCTAAACTAAACTAACTTTATTTATACTGGATAACTCTATGAATTCTAAACTATAGCTGGCTGTATTACCTACTAAATTTAGTAAATCTAGGTTCTTTAATACCTTCATCAATTTTCTGGTCACTTGTTTTGCAAGGTTTAGCATTCTCGTCAAAAAATTCCACGCTCCACATCTAAAAATAATGGTGAAACGCATATCACATTGTATAGCACATAACAAATATTACGAAATATTACAGTATTCTTAAAGTTAGTTTAAGATACCTTGACGACGCCATCTTGGTCTCCAGTTAATATAATGGCTTCGTCCCATTCAGACAACTACACAAAAATAAAACAAACTTTAGATATCATGACTGCTTAATACAGGTACAACACGCGTAAAGATCTCGCAACTTGTGAACAAGATGTGTTCGCAACAGGCCTGTAGCAAGCTTGTCAACAAGTTGTAACAGCAGACTTACCTCCGACATTAAGCAACAATGGATGGGATTGGAAGGTCTCAGTGACGTATTTTCCTCGACAACAAGTTGACCATTCACAGACCAGAGATATAAATATGTGCCAGCACATGTAATTATATCACCCTAAAAACACAACAGGAATTAAATTCGACATGCCTTGCCGTGACTTTGGTATTTTACATTTACCGATCAAAATTATGTGAAAGTGAGGGAAATTGGAATATTTCCCTGAACAATTTACAATTGGTGGAGCAAGTTACTTACAGTTAAATTGTTTATAGAAATTGTCGAAATTGCAGAAACGTGGCCTCGCAGTTGTCGAACATATGTCAGTTTATTTAAATCCCAAATAATACACGTCATATCCTAAATGACAAAATAGAATAATCTCTGTCAGTTACTTTCCGTTCACACAATTCCGCATATATTCGGAAAATTCACATGCCTAGTGGTGACCAAGGTGACCAAGTATTTAGTTTGAATATGTGAGTGAATTGGCCGCGATAAGCATAAGATTCAAAACTTAAATTATACCTCAGAGCCACTGACAATCAGATTGTATGAGCTTGAAACAGCAAGGCAAGTGACAGGTTGTAAATGACCGTATAAAATCTACAACAACAAAGAAGAATAATGATGATGATGGTGGTGATGATGGCGATGATGATGATGATGATGTGGTGATGATAGCAATTGTGGTGATGATGATGGTGATGATGGTGGTGATGGTGATGATGATGGTGATGATGATGATGATGATGTGGTGATGATAGCAATTGTGGTGATGATGATGGTGATGATGGTGGTGATGGTGATGATGATGGTGATGATGATGATGATGATGTGGTGATGATAGCAATTGTGGTGATGATGATGGTGGTGGTGATGGTGATGGTGATGATGATGATGATGATGTGGTGATGATAGCAATTGTGGTGATGATGATGATGATGATGGTGGTGATGGTGATGATGATGGTGATGATGATGATGATGATGTGGTGATGATAGCAATTGTGGTGATGATGATGATGATGATGTGGTGATGATAGCAATTGTGGTGATGATGATGGTGATGATGGTGGTGATGGTGATGATGATGGTGATGATGATGATGATGATGTGGTGATGATAGCAATTGTGGTGATGATGATGGTGATGATGGTGGTGATGGTGATGGTGATGGTGATGGTGATGATGATGATGATGATGATGATGATGATGATGATGGTGATGATGGTGATGATGATGGTGGTGATGATGATGATGATGGTGGTGGTGATGATGATTATGATGATGGTGGTACTGATAATCATGGTGATGATGGTGAAAAATCAAAGAAACGGTAATCTCACCTCGTGTATAGCAAGTTGTGGTCTCTTATCTTTATTTTCACGGTCCACTATCCACACATAGACAAGCTAAACAATATGTGTAATATTAACCAATATATCAGATAACCAACGGATTCGAATAATTAGTATAATACACTATATAATATAATAGAATAGTTTAGGTTTAAATAGAAAAATGAAGCTTACGGTATTTTTCCCTCCTGTGATGAGTGTTCTTGAATCAGGACAAGCAGCGCAGAGAATCTGACCAACTTGGAAATCTTCCATTACAGCAATAATCTAGATATAAACATAACTCGTGGTTCAACACACTTGTCGGTGTTTCAAACAGAAAAAGTTCTTCTCAATATATTATAAAAAAAAACAGAAACATGGGCGTTTTAAGATTCCGACCTGTTAGGAATAGCTGGAGTAATACAACACTTCTTGTGTACGATATACAAACATCGCGCACTAACCTTATCTCCATCCAGTTGTCCAACTCTTAAGCTGAGATCACCGTAACCCCAGGCAACGTATTGATTACAAGGTGGAGGAAACATCGCCTGAATCAGAAAGAAAACAATAGACCCATTGCACATGACGTCACAGCGCCGGTGACGATGCATCTGGAGGACAAATTAGCAATCTATGCATAATATAACTTTTGTAAACAAAGCAAATTTTTTAAAACTTATAATAATTTTGTATTAAAATGGTTAGTTTTTGCGGTGTATGTGGTTGTTGTACCCGAACAGATATTGTTAGGGAGCATCTAAAGGACACTCTAAGGATTTGTGACGTCAGTGCAAAGGGTCTATATGACTACGCGACTTTAAGATATCAGGTCAACGACACAGTATTTTTCACCTAAAATTCGCAGTCCTGGTTAGTAATTTTAGTGGAACAACTTACATGATTTTTCTTTGCCGCCAAAATTCCTTTATCCGACTGAACTATTTGACCCACTGGACCCTTGATCTCTGGGAAAACATGTAGTAGTACAGTTAGTACATGCAGACGAGTAAATCAAGGAACAATGGCGATATCCTGCCTTTGTACAACTACGCCCATGAACAACACGATGTCTACTTACTGAGTTCTTAAAATTACCTTTAATTGGCTGAGTGCTTGGCATCATTTTCGTGAAGTTACTGAACAATTTATCTGTGTTGACTACAAATGAGGTACCAGATTGTTCTTGGTCTTGAATGAGAAAAGCTTTCTTACTTACATGAGGCTTCTTGAACAACTGAAAAAATAAGCACGACTTGGTTTTAGAACAGAACAATTTGTCTTGGAACTGAACTAACTTTATTTATACTGGATAGTTCCATCAGTTCTAAACTGTTCTTCCCAGAGGTCCAGCAAGGACCATCTCTTGTTGATCCAGTGTTACTACAGGAGGAAACCATTTATTTTCTACTGGCTAGCTCACCTGTCTTGGTGTTTGGCCAAAGTTGTTGATGAATCCAATTTTAGCATTTCTCTTCACGGGGTCTGCAATTTTCGTTATATCTGTGCGAGAGAAAGTTAAGCATGGAAGGTATGGTAAGGAAAAACGTCTCACTCATCGCAAAAAACCAACTCGCAAAGCTTGCTGCGAGTGATTACATCTAATTAAAACAGACTGTCGAGCATTGTGATTGGATGAAAGCACTCACTTGTAATGAGTAGATAAGAGATTTTAGGGAGTACTAACTGTTCGTGTTGTAAAGGCCATAGCTCAGAATGATTTAGATCAAATTTAAAATAATATCAAGAAATAAACAAATTTGGCTAACGTTTGTTTCTACCAAGTTCACAACTTTAAATAGCTTACATACCTAGTTGGCATTGGTCTAGTTTACAGAAGCATAGAATACAACAAAGGTAACTAAGAATTATCTGTCCCAAAAAATACAAAACTATTGAATAATGTATTGTTAGAACTTGAATGTTTCAGCACTCTGCTGAACTAACACGTGCATAAAAGCTTGACATAAATAAATTTTATGCATAAAGAAACTGTTTAAGAAGCTGCTTTAAATTCCCAAGAGCAGAAAATCGTGCGCTTTACAAAGATATTTTAATTTCTTAATAAGTCAGTATTTATAATATATGCACCTTGTCAATATTTTACACATCTTTGCGTTCAACGTAGTGCTAGGGCATTCAAATTCTAACAATACGTTATTTCAATAGTTTTGGGGTTTTTGGGACACCCTCTATTATAAATATTATAGCTCCTATACATAGCTCTAATGCTTAGTTACTTTGTCCTATTCTATGTTTTTGTAAACTAGAACAATATAGTAACTAGGCGTGTGAGTTATCTAAGGTTGTGATTTGGATAGCAACGATGTAAACAAATGCTAGCCAAATCTGTCTATTGAGAAAACATTACCAGCACTGTCAGCATAAAACCAATGATGAAACACATTGACTGCCTCTCTGGCAGGCTCCCCGCGCTGTTTGTGTCCAAATACCAAATCAATCCAAAGATGTAGCTTGCTGCTCACGTAATCACACTCGAGAGCCTTGCGATGGAGACGGATGAACTCTCGTGCATCTCCTTTTGCCCATCGTGGTAATACAACATCCCCTAGTACCACTCCACTCTGTTTCTGACCTATGTAGAATAAGATGGAGTGTTAGTGTCACAATAGTTAGTACATGTGTCTGTCGCCTCTGGGAGTCCTGCATATCCCCCCCCCCACACACACACACACAAGAAACAACTCAAACCTACCCAGGTCAAATCTGTTTTCATTCAGGAGAAACTCGGGAAGATAAAAGAATTCTGGAATCAATTCTTTCACATCTGCCATGTTTGTTTCTGATGCAGACAGCCAGGCGTCCCTCACGCCATGAAACATACGATCCGGGAGATCAAAATGGCCATCCTAAAATATAGATATCAAGCTTCATTGCTGGATTTGACTAAGCACTAGTCATCAGAGTGAGAAAATAATGTTCACTCTTTTCATTATATGTAGTAGTCTTTTATTTGATGGCAAATAATAAAATTGAGAATTTAGTTTAATTTGCTTGTTCCAACAAGAGTCCACATTTCTGAAATTGACCACCTTCCAAGAGCGACAAGCGCAGAAGCCATTTCATTTTAGGGTTAGGGTTACCGCACTTTCCCCATCTGGTGGGAACCTATACAGTACAGTACAGCACAGCACAGCACAGCACAGCACAGCACAGTACAGTACAGCACAGTACAGCACAGTACATGTATCTTACCTGTAGTCGTAGAAAGTGCTGGGCAAATGGCTCCATTCTCACTAAGTACGAAGCAACGACCATAGCTGATGAGTAATGTGTAGCGTAATGATATGCTGGAGTCTCGCCTGTTGGATCGTCCCATTCTCGATATCGTTTCTCAAAATCTTTTTTTCGTCCTTCAGTCTGAGCTCCCATTGGTTTAGAGAGATCCCGAAACGTAGCAGGGTTATTCAAATCAAGCTCCTAAAAATAGAAATTTGTTATCCTTGCTGGATCTCTAGGGAGAACAGTTTAGAACTGAGAGAGTTACCCAGTAAAAATAAAGTTAGTTTAGTTTAGGTTTCCACCTGTAGTAACACTGAATCAATAAGAGATGATCCTTACTGGACCTCTAGGGAGAGCAGTTTAGAACTGATAGAGTTACCCAGTATAAATAAAGTTAGTTTAGTTTAGGTTTCCTCCTGTAGTAACACTGGATCAATAGTCAATACGAGATGATTCTTACTGGACCTCTAGGAAGAACAGTTTGGAACTGATAGAGCTATCCAGTATAAATAAAGTTAGTTTAGGTTTCCTCCTGTAGTAACACTGGATGAATAAGAGAAGATCCTTACTGGACCTCTAGGAAAATTAATTTACATAAATTACATGAAGTATCACACCTCGCTGGCATAGTCCGCAATGATCCATGGGAACACAGGATACTGCATAAGATCGTTGTATGATCGTCCAGATATCGTATTGAGAAACATCAGGTATTGAAAGTTGGAGATTTCGCCTCTCTAAGGGAAATGTACAATATGAAATCTAATCCGAATTTTGCCTTCTAAAAGAATGGTTACACAAAGCAATATCTGCCAACAAACGGTGCTCAACTGTAAGACAATAATGTTTATTCTTTTTATTATATGCAGCAGTCTTATATTTGGAGGCAAATCGAATTGAAACCTGCTCCTCTCACTGTCAAGATTTCTAAAGTTGACCATCGGTCTGCAACACTTTCTGAAAATCCACAAATACAAATTTTATCCAAATATGAGAGAATAAACTCACCTCCCATCTCTGAGTGACAGATCTCTCGCCTATTAGTGAATTAATGATGCCCAGACTAGAGTAAGATAAACAAGAGAACGTTCTTAGAAATGCCTGAAATGGTAAGTTTAGTTTTACAATTCCTTAAGACAGGACTTCACTAAATATTACCTCGTTTCGACTTCAGTGTCCGGCTTCTGTCCTGACACATAGTCTATTGGACTGGCAGGGATCATAGACAGCATTCTAAACAATGACCAAAACCAGAGTTAACTTCGGGATTATTTATACTGGAGCTCTGTCAGTTCTAAACTGTTCTTCCTAGTGGTCCAGTAAAGATCATCTCTTATTGATCCAGTGTTACTACAGGAGGAAACCTAAACTAAACAAACTTTTTCTATCTCTTATTGATCCAGTGTTACTAAGGATGATCTCTTATTGATCCAGTGTTACTACAGGAGGAAACCTAAACTAAACTAACTTGTTGTAAACTTTATCTCGAACTGATTTTGGAAAGACGAGTAAATGGTTCCTGCCATCACTAGAAAAAACTTCTAATGCGGTATCCTGTAAATAAATAGTATTATTTATAACAAATGGAACAAAGAACTCGCTTATTATGTAGAAAATTATGTTTATCCAAAGCCAAAATTCTGGCTTACCTGTAAAAGATATCGTCGTTTTTGTACCTCCCGCACGGCCTCATAAGCCCAAGTACTGGATCTGAAACAACACAAAACGAGCTCAAGCTTCCTGCCTTTATCTAAGTTAGATTTGATTAACTTTCACTTACATCTTTTTAAACGTCGATTTTCCAGAATCATGAGAACTTCTTGGGATGATCGGATCATGAGCACTGAAAATAATGTAAAGTTGGGCAAATATTGGTGATAGAGTGCATGTGATTCTCATGTGCTGTTCACGTGCTCTTAATGCATGAGGTTCTGACCTGTGATTCTGATAAACTCAAGTTGTTCCTCACTATATAGCGAAACTTACTAACAAAACCCAGCACTTACTTAATTGGGAGTGAATCAATATCCTTGATTTCTTTCGTGGACAACAGTGTGACGCCATCGACGACGTAAAAATGTGATTGACCAAAGAGGAAGAGTCCTTCTGCATGGTCGAGACCTTCCACACGCGCACAGCGAAACATGGAACGAATCTACAAAGATAAGTGGTGATAAAATGTACTCTCATCAACTCTCATACAACTCTCATGCAACTCTCATGCAACTCTTGTTCTCGTTCTACCTTTTCACCAGCTTCTAGTAACTTCAATATTGTTTGATCTTCCATCTAAAAGAGAATTGATATTTGTTTTAGACCTTGTCTATAAGAATAATTTACATAAAATTATCTCAGTCAAGCAATTTGAGAGTTGAGAAAACCTTCGTTTCTCAACTCTCGTGCAACTCTTGTTCTCGTTTGACCAGGGCATGAGAGTTGAGAAAACTCTGATGTAAACTGTCGTTTCTCAACTCTCGTGCAACTCTTGTTCTCGTTTGACCAGGGCATGAGAGTTGAGAAAACTCTGATGTAAACTGTCGCTTCTCAACTCTCATGCAACTCTTGTTCTTGTTTGATCAGGGCATGAGAGTTGAGAAAACTCTGATGCAAACTCTCGTTTCTCAACTCTCATGCAACTCTTGTTCTTGTTTGATCAGGGCATGAGAGTTGAGAAAACTCTGACGCAAACTCTCGTTTCTCAACTCTCATGCAACTCTTGTTCTCGTTTGACCAGGGCATGAGAGTTGAGAAAACTCTGATGTAAACTCTCGCTTCTCAACTCTCATGCAACTCTTGCTCTCGTTTGACCAGGATATGAGAGTTGAGAAAACTCTGATGTAAACTCTCGCTTCTCAACTCTCATGCAACTCTTGCTCTCGTTTGAACGGGGCATGAGAGTTGAGAAAACTCTGATGTAAACTCTCGCTTGCCAACTTTCATGCTTAACTTACATCATTGTTTTCATTCACTTCAACTTCTTTGAATTCTGTTGAAACGGACGCCTGAAGGTCACTGATTGAACGTTCGACTGTCAAAAAATTGATGCATGGGGAGATTTAGGTAAGATCCAGTTGACAGTAAATGGGACTGAAGGGGCTATCAGTATAAATAAAGTTAGTTTAGTTTAGGTTTCCTCTTGTAGTAACACTGGATCAATAAGAGATGATCCTTACTGGACCTCTAGGAAGAACAGTTTAGAACTGATAGGACTGAAGGGGCTATCAGTATAAATAAAGTTAGTTTAGTTTAGGTTTCCTCTTGTAGTAACACTGGATCAATAAGAGATGATCCTTACTGGACCTCTAGGAAGAACAGTTTAGAACTGATAGAGCTATCCAGTATAAATAAAGTTAGTTTAGTTTAGGTTTATTTTTAGTATTATAATTATAATTATAAACTTACATTTATGCTCTGTTTTCATTTCAAGAGCGCTGATTTTCTGGTTTGATAACATTGAATAAAGTCTGCTGTCGAAACTCATGGGGATTTTGAACTTACATGGCTGCAAAATAAACCGGAAGTTATCAAGAGTGAGATTTCATTATATGTACTAGTCTTGTATTTCGTGGCAAATAAACGGAAATGAGAGATGTGGTTTAATCCTCATACTCCTCATGCTCTTATAAGTGTCGACATCTCTCAATAGACAATTCCCATTATAGACTAATTTTAAAACTAGGCAAGGCCTTAGATGCAAATAAATCACCACAGGTAGAAAGAGCATACTAAAATGAGCAAAACTGCAAAGTTTGGTTGCGAAATGTTGTAAAATGCGGAAAATATAGCCTTGCAAAGTTCGCAAATTTTGTATACTTTTGTATTGCGTGCGGAAATTGCTACCATTTTCGGCCCAAATGTGGTAGGAATTTCCAAACGCAATACAAAAGTATACAAAATTTGCAAACTTTGCAAGGCTATATTTTCCGCATTTTACAACATTTCGCAACCAAACTTACTCATTTTAGTATGTTCATTCTAGCTGTGGTGATTTATTTGCATCTCCTTGCCTAGTTTTAAAAATTAGTCCATAATGGAAATTGTCTATTATTTACTAAACCTATAACCAATATTGGCCACATTGCTCCACCAATTCCACTCGTTTTATTACTTACCTTTCCAGACTGTTTCCCCTCTGTTCTGTAACTGTAATGCTCATAAAAGCTGTCATTCTGACACATCTTTTTCCTCATACGACAAGGCCCTGGAAAAATAATACAAAGTTACACGAGTTATAAAATTGTTGTTTATAGTTTCCCTAGCATGCAGCCTGTTGAAATCCTTTCTGATCGAGTTTTTGTTCTAAATTTTCTTGGGTATCTTTCAAACGACCCACCTTCAACCATGTCCAACATCCATTTATCCATACGAGAATCAGAGGGTGGTCCCCAGAGACCTCGAACCCTGGTGAGATCATCTTCTCGGGATGACCAATCTTGTGCTATGGATCTCTCAATTAGCTTGTAATTCTAAATAAAACACACAACATCAATATGAGGTCTTTACTGGACCTTTTAGAGCTAACAGAGCTATCCAGAGTTTATTTTAGGTTTCCTCCTGTAGTACCTCTACGAAGAAAACTTTAGAATTCCTTTATCCTGCATAGCTGTTACAGTACCTGCAAATAGTTTCGGTGCTGATGTAAAAATAATTTCTTCGCCAGATCGATATGTTGGTTTGTCCACACGTCTGTGTCAATGGCCTGAGGTAAGTCGACGATTTTCTCCTTTTTAGCCACAGTTCGTCGACCCAAGGCAATCCGCACTGATTTCTACATAGATCATGAAATTCATATCACACACACATGTCAGAACAATAAGTAACTGGATGGCATGGAGAATAGTGGGATTTTCAAAACAATGATAAGACAATGAAACATTCTGATCACTGGATCATGACTGGATGGCATGGAGAACAGTGGGATTTCCAAAACAATGAAAAGACAATGGAACATTCTGATCACTGGATCATGACTGGATGGCATGGAGAACAGTGGAATTTTCAAAACAATGAAAAGACAATGGAACATTCTGATCACTGGATCATGACTGAATGTTATGGAGAACAGTGAGATTGTCAAAACAATGAAAAGATTTGGAACTTTCTGTTTTCAGTAGTTTCGTAACGAATGCATCTCTTAATTCTATTTATTTGGCTTCAAGTACAAGACTATTACATAAAATGAAAAGATTATTTTCTCACCTGATTCACCTTTGGACTTTCTACTTTATGTTTAAGTTGTGAAACATTAAAATTATCCCAGATCTTCTTAGCTGGCTCTAACAACACAGGGCTGTAAGGAAACACAAAAGAAATCTAATTAGAAGAAACTTGTGTACATACATGCATGTACATTTTCTTTAGACAACATGATTAGAGAACCTAGACCTTACCCCAACGATTTCGGATCCAAATTCATTGTCCTAAAGTTCTTTGCAATTGGTCTAGAAAAAAAAATTATTTTCGTAATTAGCCTTCAGACAGCTATCCAGTATAAACAAAGTTAGTTTAGTTTAGTTTAGTTTCTACTTACATATCTCCCATGCCGTCAGGGCCATACGGATACTTGGTAAACGTCGACTTGGGAAATTCCATTTTAAAAACACTTTCTATCACCTAGGGAATGAGGAAAAATAATTTAATGTATGTGTCTTCCATCTCTGTGAATGAGGTTTGATTCCTGCAATATGTACTTGTCTGATCATAATTTCACCTCAGTCACATGTGAGAAGAGTGTTTCCAGTTTGACTTTACCAAACATCGCAAGTTTCTGGTTTCCTCCTGTAGTAAGACAAGGAATGCCCTATATAAGTGTAGTAGAACCAAAATTGATCCACAAACCTCTCTCTTGTTTTGAATAAACACCTCCCAGACACGCTCAGCGGCTGCGCCCAACAAGGCACTGCTGTGACTAAAATCTTGCGGTCCTAAGGGAAGAAATGAAACCGTGTCGTTCAGACATAAATCACGACAGCCTACTCAGCTCTTGCACCTGACCCATATGAGGTAATTGTTTGCCTTCAACCACTTTCGGTGGCAAATGTTTAAAGCTAAATAAAAACATACACGGCGTCAATTAGCCACCAAAACTTCCCCAAGTGTACTTCCACAGAGTTCTAAATGATCGCTTTGTTAATACGAATTCAGAAAGGCCATTTTCTGGCAAATTCACACAGTGATTTCCTCTGCAGTCAGTAGTGCCAATAATTATTTTTCCCACCCAAAATTTGCAAGATCTGTGTGAAACATAGAGTGCTACCTGCGGCAGATTCAGAATCATGTCCATCATCATGGTTGGAATATTCTGGCAAAGTTGCTCCAGTCATGATCAACAAATGATAGCAAAGACTGGCAATGAATTCTCCGTTGTTGTTGATGGACGAAAAGACGATGCGGTTGTTGGCCGTTAACAGATGCAGGAACTCCAACATTTCTGTGAAATCTGAAATAAGAATTGTGAAACGCATTAATAATTCATGAAGAAAACACAAACGAAATCATGAGCGTGAAGGAGTTTGTATATCTTTTGTATCATGCTGATTTACATAAACTTTAAGTTTAATTTTCTCACCAAATATCAGTCATTTATTTTAAATTGTTGAAGAATACGAATGTTCTCATCAAGACGTTTCACAAGCCATTAACAAAATTCGCATCCGCGTTGCATCGGATATAAAAAAACGGATATAACTCTCCCCTTCGGCTCAAAAAATGTATTCGTTGTGAGAAATGAATGCCTACCGGTCAATTCCCGCAACTGTCGAGATAGCTGATACAAAATAACTCTATTTAATGAGTGGAATACTCCGTCCTTCGCTGCAGAGTTACCTAAAACATAAAATATCTGTCAACAAAAGAGTTTTGGAGGATATTTTTAATTTAAAAATAGATTTGCTCGAGTTAATGAATACCTTTGCTTGAGTTGATGATCGAAATTATGAAGTTAAAAATTGGTTTGTAGCCCAAGTTAAAATATTCTGAAAGAAAGAACGATACTAGTTATATAATATAACCCATAAACTAAACCAAACCAAACCAAACCAGACCAAACCAAACCAAACCAAACCAGACCAGACCAGACCAGACCAGACCAAACCAGATCAGACCAAACCAGACCAAACCAGACCAAACCAAACCATCCCAGACCAAACCAAACCAAACCATCCCAAACCAAACCATTCCAAACCAAACCAAACCAATTCAAACCAAACTGAACCAGACCAGACCAAACCAAACCAAACCAAAGGCTATAATTGTTTATGCCATATATAGCTCTATCAGTTCTCAACTGTTCTCCATAGAGGTCTAGTAAAGGACATCCTATGTTACTATGATTGACCACCATTTGCTGTTCTGTAACGCTTCCTGGCACCTAGCAATACCAAATGCCGTACCTTGCCATAGTTTGTCAACGACTTTCGCGGTGAAACTACAAATACAAGCCATGACCTTTCCAGGGTTGAACAGCAGATTACCAGCGAGTAAATACTCCATCTGAGAACGAAGAACTTCGGTTTGAAATTCCTGAACTTGATGCAGCTTGCTTGACGGTGGAAAACTCTAAAAAAGAAAAAAAATAGTCAGATGTAAAAAGATTCTGTTCATAAAAATCATAAATATGCTAAAAATAATTTGTTTAGACGATTTTCAAACTTGTTATTTCATTGGTCAGATATTTCCTGGATTTGGTCAATTTTGAAGTAACGTTTGGTAAGTATGACGTCACATGCGAAATTTACCAAATGCTAGCCCAAAATTGACCAAACATGTCAAAGCCAGCCGAGGCCTAGGTGTAGGGTGGGTTTACCTCTAGTATCGTGTCAACAAGACTCGCTGCTTTCAAAAATGGCGGCGTTGTGAGGGCATCAGTGATGAGAACTCGAATAAAACCCATGATTAATCTTTTAGCTGGATGTCGTATCAGCGTCTCTTTGTCGTCATGGCACATCACCACCGTTCCTCTGGCGTAGTCCAATATCTAAATATCATATTATTATACAATACATCTGTTTAAGGGTTTGGCGCATGCCATCTTTTACTTCCGTTTCGGGGGCGCAGGCGTCAGAGTAAGGGCTTTCACCTCTGAGGTCCTGGGTTCGATTCTCACTACGCACTCATGTGAAAATAGTCTGTCAACGCTCTGCCGAAAGTCGTAGATTCGTAGAGGTCCAGTAAGGATAATCTCTTATTGATCCAGTGTTACTACAGGAGGAAACCTAAACTAAACTAACTTTATTTATATTGGATAGCTTTATCAGTTCTAAACTGTTCTTCCTGGAGGTCCAGTAAAGATCATCTCTTATTGATCCAGTGTTACTACAGGAGGAAACCCAAACTAAACTAACTTTATTTATATTGGATAGCTTTATCAGTTCTAAACTGTTCTTCCTAGAGGTCCAGTATCAAATAAGTGCCATCTCTTATTGATCTAGTGTTATTACACTATTTGAATTTGAAATTGAAAATGAAACTGAATTTGAAATGGAAAGTGAATTATAGCTCTATCAGTTCTAAACAGTCCCAAGAGGTCCAGCAAGGCCTTGTTGGTTCAGTGTTACAAGAGGAAGGAACATACATACATACATTAGAACATAATAGAATATTCAATTCACTCCCCGATGGGGCTTTTGGGTGACCGATTATACCAAGTATTATGCTTACTTATATTACTTACTTAGCCGAGACTATTTATCTTTACAACAATTGTGATATTACTTTCCTAACTATGTTTATCCTAACCCACCCTGTCAACTTTCCCTGTGGGAGGAAACCAGAGCACTCAGAGAAAATCCACGGAGAACAGTTTAGAATTGACAGAGTTATAATTCACATTCACATTGAAATTTCATTTTCATATTCAAATTTAAACAAAGTAATAAGACTGGATCAATAAGAGATGTTACTTACTGGACCTCAAGGAAGAACGGTTTAAAACTGACAATAGGAGCTATCTAGTATTGCGCCAATCACTGACCTTCAGAAATGAATCATCTTTCGAAACAATTCGGATCTGTTTCACTTCAGGGAATGCAACGGCGACCAAATGTTCAACAAAATACTGGCTTGAGGATATCACTGCGAATTGCTCAACATTGTGGTAGAGAAATGTAAGGAACTGAACGACTGTCACTGGGTATTCCAACAACCATGAGCCTTGAGGACTGTTCTGCCAATCCTGAAAAGAACAAATCAATATTGGTCAGAAACGTCAGTAAACCACAGGTAATATCATTGTAGTATGCATGGGTTTCACTAAGCACTATCGTGAAGCAGATGATGGTGAACCTGCAGTTATCAGAGTGAGAAAATCATGTTCATTCTTTTCATTATATGTAGTAGTCTATCGCTAGATACATATACAAAGCCAATACAATTAGCTAGAATTTATTAAAATGCGTTTAAAAAGATGTATATTTCCTAACCCTCTTACTTCGTGACTTAGTGAATTAAAATAATGAACTGCGTGATATTCTATTCTCTGTTTTCCCCAAGCGTTTAGTTTAGGTTTCCTCCTGTAGGTTAAATAATAGACGGCCCTCACTGGACCTCAAAGGAGACCAGTTTGACCAACTGACTGAGCTATCCAGTATACAAGGTTAAATTTATTTTGTTTTGGGCATGAATTATTAAGGACAATGAGTGTCACATCTAAACAGTGAAACGTTCCACAACACACAGCAGCGGGG
>CACRXK020000348.1:56120-77871 GCA_902702795.2 Paramuricea clavata
GGGGCAGGAGGGGCAGCCGCCCCCTTGCCCTTTACCAGGAGGGGCAAGGGGGGCCAAGGTGCCCTTTCAATTTAAAGGATTGCCTTGGCGAAATAGCGAATTGTCAGAAATGTTAGTGCAATTCTTTTACGAATTTGCTTCAGAAAACGCAAGAAATGCAGTCATCGAGCTTCAAGAATAGCACAATCGCCTGGCGGAGAACACCCCTCATACCCCTATCATCCATTCAATAGAACACACGATTAGGCGAAGTTCAACTCCCGATGTTTCGCAAACATCTCTTAGTATATATCAATTCAAAAGTGCCCTTTCACGAAAATCTGCCCCCATTGCCTTCACATCGTTCCGGCGTCCCTCAGAAGCATAGCGGTTAGTGAAAACGTCTTTCATCAATGTGACTGAGGTTTTATTTCTGCAATATACAGTTGTCTGATTATAATTTCACCTCAGTCACACGTGAGAAGAATGCTTCCAGTTTGACTCTACCAAAGATAGCGGGTTTTCTTCTGGGGGGGGGGGACAGTTTAGAACAACATGGAATAACCCAATATAAATATATTAGTTCAGTTTTAGTTTTGAAAAAAATGTAAACAAAAACAAACCAAACAAAAAATATGAAGCAAAAGACACTGACCTTAGTATGTTTTGTATGTATCCTTTATTAGTGCCATGATTTAAAAGAACAGTCAAGACTTCACAAGTAACCTTGATAGTGGATATAGGAGTTGTTTCATCTTTTAGGACGAACAGTAGTTTTGGTACAACCCCGAGCTCTTGCATGAGGGCCACATTAGTGGCAAGTTGACTAGAAAATAAAATAGAATGATGAAGACGTGTTATTGGAGTTGAAGTCTGGTGAAGAAGAGTGCTTCCAGTTTGACTCTACCAAACACTACAGGTATTCGGGGTGGCCCTTACTGGATCTCTAGGGAAAACAGTTTAGAACTGATAGAACTATACAGTATAAATAAAGTTAGTTTAGGTTTCCTCTTGTAGTAACAATGGATGAATAAGGGGTGGCCCTTACTGGACCTCTAGGGAGAACAGTTTAGAACTGATAGAGCTATCCAGTATAAATTAAGTTAGTTTAGGTTTCCTCCTGTAGTACAATGGATAAATAAAGGGTGACTCTTACTGGACCTCTAGGGAGAACAGTTTTAAGAACTCGTAGAGCTATCCAATATAAACAATGTTAGTTTTTAGTTAGGTTAAACCAGATTACCTCGGCTGGCTCAGCAATTCGAGAAAGTGTGCGACCAATGATTTTTGTAGATTTTCCGGAGCACGGGTCCACACTTCATAATCACACAACAGGTCTTTGAATGAAATATGGTTAGGAATAGTCGACATCTCTCGCTCACTGTCCACCGTTCCCACGAGGGCAAATGTGAGATGAAGAATGTGTGTGTTTAATAGTTGGTTTTTCCTTTTGAATAATAGAGCAAGAATCTAGAAAAGGGAATGACCACTTAGTGGTGAGGGTGTGGTAGCTATCCAGTATAAATAAAGTTTAATTTAGGTTTCCTTCCATCCTGACACTGAATCAATAAGAGACGATCTTTCCTGGACCTCTAAACTGATAGAGCTACTCAGTATAAATAAAGTTAGTTTAATTTAGGTTTCTTCCTGTAGCAACACTGGATCAATAAGAGATGATCCTTACTGGATATCTAAGAAGAATAGTTTAGAACTGATAGAGCTATCCAGTATAAATAAAGTTAGTTTAGTTTAAGTTTCCTCCTGTAGTAACACTGCATCAATAAGAGATGATCCTTACTGGACCTCTAGGAAGAATAGTTTAGAACTGATAGAGCTATCCAGTATAAATAAAGTTAGTTTAGTTTAGGTTTCCTCCTGTAGTAACACTGGATCAATAAGAGATGATCCTTACTGGACCTCTAGGAAGAACAGTTTAGAACTGATAGAGCTATCCAGTGTAAATAAAGTCAGTTTAGTTTAAGTTTCCTCCTGTAGTAACACTGGATCAATAAGAGATGATCGTTACTGAATCTCTAGAGGGATATGTTAGGAGGTATCTCGCATAAATAAAGTTAGTTCAGTTTAGGTTTCCTCGTGTAGTAACACTGGATCAATTCTAAGAGATGATCCTCGCATAAATAACGTTAGTTAAGCTTAGTACTAACTTGATATCCTTTAATTCGCTCCATATCTTGTCTGGCTGAGAAGCTGTGTTTGAGCACACAGCTCAGCGCCTTCACTGCAGCATACAGCATTTCCACGTCATTTGCCATGGCAACAAGGCCAAGAAGTGTCGTTGTACCACCTACACAACTCACCAGCTCCGCCACAGGCCTGGGGTCGAATGTTCGTACACCTAGAGAGGTGATGTTGACACTGTGGTCAGTGCATGTCTCTTTCTACTCCGTGACTGAGGTTCTATTCCTTTAACATACACTTGTTTGATTATAATTTCACCTCAGTCACATGCAGGCTTTTAGCCAGGGTCCTAAAAGAGGGCGTCCAATTTTGGTACAACGATACATCTACAGTAAAGAGGGGGGGGGGGGGGGGGTTCGAGAAAACGTTCCTCTGGAAAACCTTTGAAGTTTACGTTGCTTCATATCAGTATCTCTTCCAAGCTCGTTCGAAATTTTTCAAACACACTTGGCTTTGTGAGTTTGTGCCACTATACTTCTTTACTTATCTACGACATTTTCATTCAGCCAGGTACACCATCAAATTGATCAAAATGTCAAATGTATAATAACAATAATGAGAATTGAAGCTATTTCGTTTCAAATATATTAATATACTTAGGGAAATAATTGAAAATAATTTCCCTTTCGTCCCAGGACGCCTGGACCACCTTCTGGCTAAAAGCCAGGTCACATGTGAGAAGATTGCTACAGTGCTTCCAGTTTGACTCTACTAAACAGTTTAGAATTAATATAGGTATCTGGCATCAATAAAGTTGAGACCAATAAGATCTCTATTCTGTGACGAAGAACTTTCAAACTTGACACTCATGCCAAGGTGTGACCTGGGCGCTAGTTATGACGTCATACTACCTGAAATGCCAACAATGACTCCTCCAAGACATCTCGAAGGACCCTGAAGATGACTGGCTGTGTTGTGCACCAAACGAACTGGGGTTGAATTATCTTTCTTCGATAAACCAAGCTTAAGAAAGAGACAGCAGGCTTATGAGTTAACTTTATTTATACTGGATAGCTCTATCAGTTCTAAACTGTTCTCCCTAGAGGTCCAGTGAGGATCATCTCTTATTGATCCAGTGTTACTACAGGAGGAAACCTAAACTAAACGAACTTTACTTATACTGGGTAGCTTTATCAGTTCTAAACTGTTTTTCCTAGAGGTCCAGTAAGGATCATCTCTTATTGATCCAGTATTACTCCAAGAGTAAACCTAAACTAAACTAACTTTATTTATACTGATAGCTCTAGCAGTTCTCCCTCGAGGTCTAGTACTCTAGTAAGGATTATCTCGTATCGATTCCTACCTTATGTGCGACAGCACGACTCTCAGATTTAGAGAAATGTTTTCTTAACTTGGCAATGGTGATGAGTGACGTGGCATGAGCGTGAACACCAAACACAATGTTAGCTTCGGCTACTAGAGGATCTCTGATGTCACGTTCTCCCTGTACGAAAGATAAACACTTATTTCTTGTATAGTACGGTATGGTACGATATGGTACGGTATGGTATGGTACGGTACGGTATGGTATGGTATGGTATGGTATGGTATGGTATGATATGATTATGGTATGGTATGGTTATGTATGGTATGGTATGGTATGGTGTGGTCTGGTATGGTGTGGTGTGGTCTGGTCTGGTCTGGTATGGTATGGTAATGATATGGTATGGTATGATATGATTATGGTATGGTATGGTGTGGTCTGGTTACTCTGGTATGGTGTGGTATGGTATGGTATGGTATGGTAATGGTATGGTATGGTATATGATATGATATGATTATGGTATGGTATGGTATGGCATGGTGTGGTGTGGTGTGGTCTGGTATGGTGTGGTATGGTGTGGTATGGTATGGTCTGGTATGGTATGGTATGGTACGGTATGGTATGATTTTGATAACTTACAGTATGATTATTTTTGTTGATAAAAGGTGCTTGAAAACTACCGAGGTAGCTCGGACCCAGTTGATACATGAGTGCGGCCTCGGCAGCCTGAATAGGCTCCTCCAGGAAATGACATGGTCCAAGTTGCCAGATCAGCTTCGAGCAACGTCGTAGCGAGCGACGTGTTCCGATGTAAGTGTCGATTGTCGATACAGTGAACGATGCATTGCCTGGTGTAGTATTCTGGATATAACGAAGCTGAAAAATTAAACACATATGTATCACGTTCAGGCAGTAATGGCAAAATAGTTAGTGTAAACAACGTTGGTATAAGCTTCATTCAGAGACGAACCCTCTCAGTTCCAACCAAAGAGCCATCAAGGTACACTGTGGCTGTACTATGTTTCGAGATGAGAGCTCGGTTTAGTGTTACAACGACATGATGCCAATATCCTTCTTGGACCCGATCACGGAGAGGAAATCTTGCCTCGTTTCGAGATTTTGATTTCGATTTCTTGTTGGGAGGTGTCTGTCCAGTCAACTCCTCCTCAGTAGAGATCTGGAACAAACATTGTGGTGATTTAGATTCATAAAGTTAGTTTAGTATAGGTTTCCTCCTGTAGTAACACAGGGTCAATAAGGGATGACCCTTACTGGACCTCTGGGGAGAACAGTTTACAACTGACAGAGCTATCCAGTGTAAATAAAGTTAGTTTAGTTTAGGTTTCTTCCTGTAGTAATGGTGGGTCAATAAGAGATGATCCTTACTGGACCTCTAGGAAGAACAATTTAGAACTAATAGAGCGATCCAGTATAAATAAAGTTAGTTTAGTTTAGGCTTCCTCCTGTAGTAACACTGGATCAATAAGAGATGATCCTTACTGGACCTCAAGGAAGAACAGTTTAGAACTTATCCAGTATAAATAAAGTTAGGTTAAATAACTCTGTTTCATCCTTACCACAAGAGGGCGATCTAAATCATTGCCAGAGATGCGAATATTCAAACATGTGTTCTCCCTGTAAGTTCCATTAATCTGTTTAGTTTTACCGCAAATCGTCAACAATCTTATAGGATGCGGGTCTTGAAAGGGACTGCTGAATCTCTGCACACAAAACCACGCGACGTACGTCACTCCAGCCTGGGGCGGAAATGTTCGATCACTCGCACCAATCCCCTGAACTGCTCCAATCATAGCAGAGGAGACTCCCGCCATTGAGCCCACTATTGCTGTATCTGAAATGTAGAATAGTTTAGAACTGATAAAGCTATCCAGTATAAAAATTAGTTTAAGTTTCCCCCTGTAGTAACACTGGATCAATAAGAGATGATCTTTACTGGACCTCTAGGAAGAACAGTTTAGAACTGATAGAACTATGCAGTATATATAAAGTTAGTTTAGTTTAGGTTTCCTGCTGTAATGACACTGGATCAATAAGAGATGATTCTTACTGGACCTCAAGGAAGAACAGTTTAGAACTGATAGAGCTATCCAGTATATATAAAGTTAGTTTAGTTTAGGTTTCCTGCTGTAATAACACTGGATCAATAAGAGATGATCCTTACTGGACCTCTAGGGAGAACAGTTTAGAACTGATAGAGCTATCCAGTATAAATAAAGTTAATTGAGCTCTGTCCTACCTGCTGGCACATGGGGAGCAATAGAAGGAAAAAACAGACATCCAAATCCATCCAAACTCATATTGAACTCAACAAAACCCGGCAAGTTGGTTGTCCCACAGAGATACATATCACGAGGTGTTGTCATGGAAACCAAACATTTAATTCGTGACAGAGGTACAGGTCCGCCCCCCTGACGTGTTGCTATTTCTGTTACCGAGTTGTTACGTGTTAGGGAATCCGTGCCAGAATCCGGCCCAACCAGGACACCATCACCAGTTAGCCCAACATTGCCTGGGTTTCCTAAAGATGAATCAGCATGAGAGCCCAAAATGACGTCAGAATAACTGTCAGTACTAGGACTTCTAAACACCTCGCCAGTTCCAGATAATTGATTATTCGATGATTGTCCACCAGATAGTTGATTGTTTGTTAATTGATCACCAGATAACTGATTACTGGATAATTTTCCACCAGATAATTGACTATTTAATAATTGATCACCCGATAATTGTCCATCGGATAATTGGCTAGTTGAGACACTAGGAATACCTTGAGAAGCATCGCTAGTTGGCTGTTGGTTGATGACTGAACGTAATTCACTCTCAGCATTATTAGCCAAAATATCCCCAATTTTGGAACCAGACTCTTCGCTGGCATAGCGCTGTGTACTCTCTGGAGAATTTACCCTAGCTTCTTCTATATTACCGTAGGTATCCGGTTGACTAGTCGTATCAAATACCAACCCTTCATGGTCTTCACCGCCAGTTTTTTCCTTAGAAGTCCCTTCTCCCGAATTAATACTATCCATATTTATCCTATCTGTAACACCGTCCAATATCAACGACTGTCCTTGACTATCCTTTTGATTTTGTGTCCATATACCCTGGGGTGACCTTAAAGGTATGCCACCTTTGTTCCAAGAATACACCACACTACTGTCTGATGACCCTACAGGTTCCACATTACCCTCAGGTGATCCTAACTGTACCATATTACCACTCACTGGCGTACTAGCATCATTCACAGAATGTACCATACTTCTGTCTGGTGAACATAAGGGTAGCACCATATTACCCTCAGGTGACCCTACGGATCCCAGATTACTCTCCGGTGACCCTAAATCACTGACATCAATCCCATCAATTGACGAGCTAGGCGATGGCGCATAAAACTTGGACTTTGATTTACTCCGAGGTTTCATGCGTTTCTTGCTCTTGGGGATAATTCGGGATTTTAGAGAACCTTCAATAATGTCCTCATCGGTCCCCATTTGTCCGTCTTCACCACCAGATAAAGAGCTGTTGGCCGAGCTAGCGCGTGATCGGTTGCTTGGGAAACAATTCCCGGGGGAGTATAAAGTCTCGTTAAAGTCTTTGAGTAGAGATTGTTTGTGAACATCCGAGGTAGTGCCCGATGACGTTTTGCTGACGTGATCTGGCGTTTTCTGATTGGCTACACCGTCGCGTGTGTCTGTTTTTAGTCTTTCGTCTCGCTTGGTGACTTGGTGTATTTCAACTTCTGCGCAGCGCAGTGGATGAGCAAGCCTCATAAAATCCCTGCAATAAAATTGGATCAATTATGGTTTACTGTACTGCCCAAAAGTAGCGTTGTATAAAACTATCTATAGTTGTGTAAATCTCATGAACTGAAGTTGTCCTGGACAAATAAAGCTAGATTTTTTGAAAAACGAGGCAGTTCAATGCAAGATTTTTGCCATCTCGCTTCATAGAGCTGAATGTTGAAAGATTTTTGCGCATGGGAATTTCGAGCGAGAAGTCAAATAGCCATGAAGCGACGCTACCTGTCCTTCATAGTAAGATAGCACAAGAGGCTAACTTCGAAACTTAGTTGAATTGAGAATTTATGATTTACAAGCCAACTGAAAATATCATGTGAAAGCAATGTAGCTCCCTTTCTATACATCAACGGCGAAGCCAGCCCAACAATTTGGTCATGCTATATGCAAACAATCAATTTCTAAAGAAATGAATGATTTAAAATTTGAAATAGCATGACCAAATGCTATACATGTACTTCGAATTAAATTCCTAATTCAACCACACACCTACAGTTGCATTTTTCGCTTCTGTTCCTGCTTAGGTCTAATAACTCCAATGCCCATCACTTAGAATTAAAGGCTATCTATGCCTGGAATTACTGACTAAAAACACCAAAAGGTCGAGGCAGTTACCTAAGCCCAGAGCTAATGGCAGGAGTAGCTTCCATCCGCAGATTGGCTACCTAGCGTGGCATGGGGCAACCTCTGCCTTACCTCAGCACAACTGGTGTCAGAGCTTGAGTTGCCAATCGTTCAAATATTCTCTGTAAAGGTAAATGTAATGGGTGTTCCTCACTCTCAAGTGCGGCCTGACAATGTAAGAGAATTTGTTGAGGCAGTCCTGCTTGACACATGACTTGTTGATTGCGTTCTGAACGTAAGCATGATTGCACTTTGTTGGCGACATAAAGCTGTAAATCCAACGCATCCTGAAAACATAAAGAGTGCAGGGATATTTAAGTAGAAGTACAGATTTACTCGAGTCTTTAGCATTGGTAGATCATGCAGAGGTAGTACATGTTCTTGAATGTGGGCTACCTTGCAGGGATCTGATGTTGTACAGAACTCACTGCTGAGTTAAGCATTGTGAGATCATGCAGAGGTAGTACATGTTCTTGAATGTGGGCTACCTTGAAGGGATCTGATGTTGTACAGAATTCAATTCTGAGTAAAGCATGGTTAGATCATGCAGAGGTAGCACTAATGTGCCATCAATACCCAGGGTAATCTGAACTACACATACGGCCACTCATTCAAGAAAAGATTTAATATCAGTCTAACCTGATAATCTCCATCATGATGTAGGGTTAGGTCTTGCTCTGTCTCAACAATGGACGGTAGCAGTTCAACAAGCACGGTGACGGCACCAGGATGACATATGCACGAGACATCCAAAGGATATACTCGACCTGTGTCAGTTTCATCGCTGACTGAGGTGTCCATCCTCAGAGTGAACGAGTCCATTGCCATATCCAGCAAGCAGTGTAGCACGTGCAGCGCAGCAAACAGGGAGGACTCGGGATGAAATTTGGGAACCTGTCAACATGAAAATAATTACTATCACGTAAGGGTCTTCGCTGGCGCAATCGTCACACCAAGCGCCTTTCATTTTTGAGAACGTGACTTCGATTCTCGCTACGGACTCATGTGAAAAGAGTGAGTCAACGCTCTGCCAAAAGTCGCTGGTTTTCTCCGGGCGCTCCGGTTTCCTCCCACAGGGAAAATTGACAGGGTGGGTTAGGATAAACACAGTTAAGAAAGTAATATCACAATTGTGTTGATGTTTTTTTAATTGTGTCTTTAATATTTTTTGTGTTTCCACAAACTAGAGTATTATATTTTTCTCTGTGTTGATGTTGTGTACTCAGGTGAATATGATGTTTGTGATGTTACTCTGAGTGTATATCCACACCGGGCAAGCTTGAAAACTATGCCTGGCCACGGTGCATGGAATCGAACCTACGACCTTTGGAATACTAGCCCAAATAAAGTATTATATGTTTTATCGCCATGCAAACCTACAAAGAACTTAATATCACAATTGTTGTAAAGATAAAATAATCTAGGCTAAGTATGTAATTAGGTAAGCGTAATACTTGATGTAAAGAGCATTTGATCATCTCCACATGTTAATCTGCGCTTATAAATCATGCTTGTAAGTGTTTCCACTTAGAGGAAAAAGTTTGTGGAAAATTGAAATTTGAGGCAATATTAGGGAAATATATCTTTGGATGTGGAAGCACTGACTAAACAAAATGGCGTCCGCTTGTCCGGAAAATTAAAAAAAAAGTTTAAAAAAAAAGTTAAAACCGACCTACCCTACCTAAGTTTTTATAAGAAGAAACCGGAAACCCACATATTTTTTTTTGGCCCTATAGAAATATTAATTTTAATCTTGTGAAATTCGTCTCACAGTGAACCTCGGAAGGTCTTTAGTTTGAGGAGCATTCCATAATGCCTGCACTATAGTTCTCTATATGTGGTTAAACACTTTATTTTTACCTGCGGGTCGACGTAAATCGATGATCGGGTTGAGCGGGTGCGTTTCATACGGGTCTTCATTCCGGTCGGGGAAACCGGCCGATCTGTAGATAACGATGTAGTGGTTGTATCGAAGCAACCGAGAAGACGTAGGCTGTCAGCTAAACCTTTGTAACGCACCTGTGAATTGGGAAAATGTTAAACTATTTCACTAACTTTATTTATACTGGATAGCCGTATCAGTTCTAAACTGTTCTCCCTAGAGGTCCAGTAAGAATCATCTCTCATTGATCCAGTGTTACTACAGGAGGAAACCTAAACTAAACTAACTTTATTTATACTGGATAGCCGTATCAGTTCTAAACTGTTCTTCTTAGAGGTCCAGTAAGAATCAACAGAGGTCCAGTAAGAATCATCTCTAGGAGAAAACCTAAACTAAACTGACTTTATTTATACTGGATAGCTCTACCAGTTCTAAACAGTTCTTCGTAGAGGACCAGTAAGAGTCACACCTTATTTATCTAGTGTTGATACAGGAGGGATCCTGAACTAAATAGCCTGTGAATACACTGGATAACTCTACCAGTGCCAAACAAAAAACTAACAAAAAAGAAAAAATCAATGAACCTCATCCATGAAGAAAGTTTTGTTGGCGGGTTCGTCTTGCATGGCACTTGTCAGAACGTAAAAAACAACACGAAACAACTCCAGTATGTTAGATCGTTCAACTAAATGAAAAAGAGGGAAAATTAAATCATAAAAATAATGAGCAGTGGAGGTGGATTTAGAACAAGTACGGTACTGCCAATTCCTTACCATCCTTCCAAATTGGCTTAGGTTCATTCTTCAGCGCTCCTTCCAAACTCATGAGAATAGACATGACGTAAACGAAGCCTCCCACATCACGAAACATCGCTCGCGTTGGAGGCTCTAACACAAACACTCTGATGACTGTCCGCAATAGATCAATCTTCATTGGGACAACTGAGCCGGAACACGAGTGAGTTGATCTCAGTAATGATCCTAAACGAAAAACACTACAGTTTAAGACGCTGATGGAAGTGTAGGTTCAGGGCTTTCAGAAATGTTGATAAAGTCCTACGCGGCTGTGAGAGGGTCTATTGAGAGTCTTAAAATCATCCAAATTAACTAGACATAAGTGTATATTGATTAGATAGCAACACAACTGAGCTCTGTAACCAAAGCAAAATGTCTCGCAACTTTCAACAAGATAAGATGGCAAATAGTACGTCTTTTCGAGAAAAAAGGCAATAAAGTAGACCAGGTTGCGGAAAAATAACTTTGTTTGAAAGATGCTTGTGATGTTACTCTGAGTGTATATCCACACCGGACAAGCTTGAAAAATATGCCTGACCACGGTGGGAATCGAACCTACGACCTTTGGAATACTAGCGCAATGCTCTGCCAACTGAGCTACGCAGTCAGGTCGGTTCGAGTATGTGATATTTTGGAACTGAGTCTAGTTCCTTCGATATCAGTGTAATCTAATAATCATGATATTTGCTGTGTTGGTGTAATGTACTCAGGTGAATAAGATGCTTGTGATGTTACTCTGAGTAACGAAAACTCCAAGAACAATGCCTCAAGATGGCCTGCGAAAGAGATCAATATACCAGAGGATAACAGTTTTATGGCCTCCTTTTTAGTGCAAAGATGCTTTGCACTATTGTTATGAGAAGGAAGTCGAGGAAGGAGAGCAGAATTTATATTTCGACGAGCTGATCTAGATGGAATGCGAGGAAAAATTTTCACAAAACTGAGAATGAAACAAACCTAAATCATCTCTTCCACCATTTAAAATCAATTCCTGAATAATTTTCAATGCCTCTCCTCGGGAACTATCGTACTTTACCAAACTGTGCACACATTGCGCTCCGTTGCATTTACGAAACATCACGGCATTTTCCGAACATTTCTCGAGCATTATACGAACACATTCCATAAGTAACATGGGGTAGTCGGCAAATTTCATCAGGGTCTCCTTATCTGGAATAAGTTCTGGGTCGACTGTCAAACCTTTGGCTTGCTTTTTGCTCGATCGATCCTCTGGTACTATATAAATGATTTCGGTTTCATTTTATTCTAAACTAAAATTAAACTGGCTTTGATTATATTGGAAAACTCTATTAGTTCTAAACTGTTCTCCCTAGAGGTCCTGTAAGAGTCATCTCTTATTGATCCAGTGTTACTAAAGGAGAAAACCTACATTAAACTAACTTTATTTATACTGGATAGCTCTATCAGTTCTAAACTGTCCTTCCTAGAGGTCCAGTAAGGATCATCTCTTATTGATCCAGTGTTACTACAGGAGGAAACTTAAACTAAACTCACTTTATTTATACTGGATAGCTCTATCAGTTCTAAACTGTTCTTCCTAGAGGTCCAGTAAGGATCATCTCTTATTGATCCAGTGTTACTACAGGAGGAAACTTAAACTAAACTCACTTTATTTATACTGGATAGCTCTATCAGTTCTAAACTGTTCTTCCTAGAGGTCCAGTAAGGATCATCTCTTATTGATCCAGTGTTACTACAGGACAAAACCTACACTAAACTAACTTTATTTATATTGGATAGCTCTATCAGTTCTAAACTGTTCTCCCTAGAGGTCCAGTGAGGATCATCTCTTATTGATCCAGTGTTACAGTAGTACAGGAGGAAACCTAGACTAAACTAACTTATTTATACTGGATAGCTCTATCAGTTCTAAACTGTTCTTCCTAGAGGTGCTTCCACAAATCAAATGCTGTTACCTTCATTCTGCGTGATATTTTTCAATGCAACAGAGTAATAAATTAAACAGTTCGTCAACACTTCCAACAGACCAACATCGCGAAAAACATTCTTGTACTGGTCTTTGTAGTTCACCAACTGTATAAGACATTCCAACGCAAAAATCCATGAGCTGTGTACTCTAAACATGAAAAATATTAAAGTTCAGTTCTAAGCTATGTCTTCATATTCAGGCATGAACATTATCATCTCATTCTGATAACTGCAGGTTGACAATCTGCTGCATGATAGTGTTTAGTGAAACCCAGGTATTACTTACTTTGTATTTTTAAACAGAATACTCAGAGATATCAGTTCAGGAGAAGGAGTCCAGTTGAGGTTGCAGGCAACAAACTCGAGTAGTTTAAAAACCTTTTCTTGAATGAGGCTTTCTTTTTCGTTCACCTTCTCAATGAAAGTCGAGATAGTTCGCTGTGGTTCCAAGATGAAATAATTCACATGATCCGAAGTGTAGATGCGTAGTATTGAGTCAAGAATATGCTGACAAAGTAGACTGTCTGCGCTCTGAAAGAATGATAAACGTTATACTAATATGGGCAGGGGGGAGATTTTTGGTGGAGGGGAGAATTTTGGAGGAGGGTTTTTTTGGTGGGTGGGGGAAAGGGGATAATTTTTGGGGGGAAAGGGGAGAATTTTTTTGGACAGGGGAGAATTTTGGGGGAGAGATTTTTTTTGGGGGGGGGAGAATCTTTTTTGGGGGGGAGGAGGGGAGAATTTTTTTCGGGGAGGGCAGAATTTTGGGGGGGAAGTAGGGGGTTATAGTGACTGTAGTTTATTATTATAGTCTGTCAAGATATGATTGTCTGTGAAGTTTGTGTTATCAAACAAAGCCAAAGCCTGATGTTGATAACACAAACTTAAGAATTGATCATTTTTCATATCAATTATTACCATGCAAAAACTGAATTCAATAATAGATTATTTATTTAAAAGATGAAACAGACACTGTTGTGGAAAATCATTTCTCTTTTGAAACAATTCCTCACTCCTTTGGCAGTCGTCATTGACATGACATCATAGCAATATTACTTTTTGATCAATGTTATGATATCACACTTTTGAATATTGTGCCAGAATTCCATATTTGGTCAGCTATTGAATTGATATGATGATTTCACAATTGGCTGTTAGCCAATCAGAAACCATGAATTATTTTATATATATTGAATTATTTTATAATGTCTATTCTTAGACAAAACTTTGAAGGTTTCAATTGGCTCAGTCAATCTATATCAGGCTACTTAAAAATTTCATTGCCTGATCTGTAAATTGAAACAGTCAAACAGTCTTGGTGAACATAAAAGTTGTGTCTGAGAATAGACAATGTTTTTAGTTGCCATTTTGTCAACTGTTCATCCATTCAAGTTACAAACCTTAATAAACACAGTTTGTAGTACATGAAATGCTTCAATATTTCTTACAGTATTTCCTAGAAAAGAAAGCAACACATTCTAGAACAGTTCCATTGGTTACCCTTGACACGTAAAATTGTCTGGCATTAGATAGAGTAAAATAATAGTGTAGGGTTATCAGGCGCATTGCCATGTAAAGGGTAATTGTCAATTTCAAGTCACTTTTCAATGCGCAGTTCCCAAGTTTGTTGCAAACTTGCCAATTACGTTTCCAAGTTCAAAACTTCACAACAAAGTTCACAAGTTTACATTTCAATGTTTGAACCATTGTAAACAAATGTTCATATTATAGGTTTGTATTTCATTGAATTGGTTATTATTATTGAGTATGAACATTTGTTTACAAACAAAGTTCAAACATTGAAATGAACTTGCAAACTTTGTTGCGAAGTTCGCACCCAATTTCCGAACTTGGAAACGTAATTGGCAAGTTCGCAACAAACTTGGGAACCGCACGTTGAAAAGTGACTTGAAATTGAGAATAATATAGCTCAGTAGTACCATTTTCAGTAGCTTGAGGCATTTGAAAATCTGAATCTTGAAATGGTGCACCGATGCTTCTGGATGGCCGCAGAGGTGTGTACCCAACCATGGTGAAGTTTGACACGCATATAACCATGCTACGGCAAGCCTCGTCCACCGAATGGTCGTCCATTTCTCCCAGTTGTAAAAGATAGTCTTGTAGAAACAGGTAACCCTGACAGGAACGAAAGTCGTCCATTAGCACGGAGGATATGGCAGTCGAGTCTTTAAAAATGCTGAATAGAGTAATGAACATCTCCACAAGTTCCAAAGGTGTTTCCGTACAGATTCGACGCATGCTTGAAATACATAGACTGATGCACGATTTGGCTGAAACAAAATGTTAGAACATGATTAACTATTGGTGCATTTCAGGAAGCTCACAAAGGCCGATTTACCGTACACAACGTTAGCCTGCTTACAACTTGAACTGTACTTCATCCTTTTCCGCCTGTTTTCACGCGAATTCATGCTGTTCATAGGGGGTCCCAAAATTCATCCGGTTCCGCAAAAAAAGACGAATTTCAGCCCAGTTCCAAATTCATCTGCTACCGTGTAAACAGGGCCTAAATCAAGCACGCAACTCATCTACAACAACATAGGTGAGTCGTGTGCTTGATTTATACAGTACAACTCAAGTTGCAAGCAGGTCGAATGCAACAGTTTCAGGTAAAATTTGTGTAGTGTAGATTGTTGCTATCTGGCACAAATAATAAAACAGGGCTCGTCAGGGCGGGCACATTGTCACTTATTAATTAAAGAGCTATTATCAATTACAAGTAATAATAAAAATGTAATGAATTTGTTATTAGAGATTATATTGCATTTATCAGACACTGGGCAGACAATGGAAATTATTAACTTCATGTTTAATTCAATAATTAAAAAAGTAAATAATACTTTACCGTGGATATAATTGCATACATCAGATCGTAGACCATGCCTTGTAATACTTGTCAAAACTTCACAAATTCCCGTTCTCCATCCGATATTATGTGGCTTACATTTGCATGTCATTGCAGTAAATAAGATAAACAAATCGTCTGTCCTGACAAGTTCTTGGGCAGTGATGCTTTGATTGCATAAGCTAACTAGCAATTGTATGAATAATTTCTGCACTGTCAAGTAGGATTCTCCTAAGGCATTTGTGTCTGTGCTTGTCGATGCAGAAGCCTTTGGCAATTCGAAAAACAAGTATAGGCAATGTACTAGTGTCGAAGGCAACTGGGTTGCAATCATGTCTGAAATTATAGCGCTTTCCCCGTTGGCTAAAATGCTCAAACTTTGCAGTAAATTCCAGCCAGATTGTGTGTGGCTATCAGGTTTTTTTATAAGGAAATTCATTATAGCCGTACTGGCATTATCGTTTGATTTATTCACGGCGTGACGGCGTATCTCGTTCACCATAAGTCGCGATGTATGGGCTGCGAATTGTAGCACGTCGCCAAATCTTTCCGTCATTTCGGTGCCTGCCGCTTTGGAAAAAACGTTATTAAAAACAGGCAGCATAGCATAGAGCTTCCTCTCTTGTTCTTTTAACGTTAGAGGCACCGAAGAGTGGATAAACTCCATGAAAAGTTTACGAAGGTGCATCAAACTTAGCCCAGCATCGCCAGCCAAAGGCGAAATGTCATCGGCAGTTGGACGACGGCCCATTAGCATTCGGACAATTCCTTTCGCTCCTTTTGGATTCATCGCTGATATTTGTATTTAAAACTCTACTCCTGTGTCTTTTCTTTCATTTTAAAGTGAAAAATTCAGAGTGTTTTCCAGAGATTTCTCAAGGAAAACAAATCTTCACATGCCCTTGCTTCGATTGATTTTATATTGGCAATTGCTTTGCGGAAGTTCGTACGATTTGTTTGCGGGCTTATATTAGATATAAATAGTTTTTCGCCCCCCCCCCCCTCCGTCTGACAAAATGTTTATTGTCTTTCCCCCCTGTACTTATCCCCCACCTAACCAAATTTATTATTACTCTCCCCCATGTGATAAAATATCTTTTTCATCCCACCCCCATGTGTCAAAATTTCTAACACCCCCCAGTCTGACATTTTCTAATTTCTCCCCCCCCCCTGTCATTTAAAACTTCTATTCTCTCCCCCATCCACAGTATATTCCCACCCCCCTGTCTTGCATTAATTTTCAAATTTTGCTATAAAGAGTATAGATTCACTGAAGAATACTTACCTGAAAATCTGGAAACAATTCCTTGGAATCATTTTTTGGAATCTACTTTACAAGACATGAGCCTCAAACCTTACCGATTGCTTATAGTTGGTGCAGGGCTGACTGCCTCAGTGACGTCTGCTTTAATAAAACAACATTTGCCAAGGGAAAGTGTCGAAGTGCACATTTGGGAAAAATCTCGTGGAATCGGAGGGCGGATGAATACAACTAGGTCACCTGATGGGCAAGCTAGTGTGGATCTGGGAGCACAATATATTACAAAGTCAAGCCAGTATGCAGAAAAACATAAAAAGTAAAGATATATTACATCACATCAGTTCTAAACTGTTCATCCTAGGCTTCCTAGAGCTGGTCCAATATTTAGGGACATTCTTATTGGTCCAGTGTTACCACAGGAGGAAACAGGAAACCCCTAAACTAACTTTATTTGTATCATCAATCGGATAGCTTTATCAGTTCTAAACTGTTCTCCTTTGACATCCAGTACGGGCTGTCTATCATTGTTACTACAGGAGGAAACCTAAACTAACATTTATACTATAAACTGCTCTTCCTAGAGGTCCATTGTAAACTGCATGTAGTGTGCCAAATAATGATATGTACACCTTCATTATGAAATATTATGTATTAATATTGCCATCACCATATCATTAAATGGAATTGTAATTTCTGTTAGATTTTTTGATGACTTAACTCAAGCAGGAGTATTGAAACCCTTTCCTGGCAAGATAGAAGGTGCAAGTATTGACAATGAATCTGAGAATTTCATGGCACCAAATGGTATTAATAGTGTCGTTAAGCACTTTCTCAATTCATCAGGTATGTCATGTGGTCAATTTCTAATATAGACATACTTACAAGAGCAAGCAAAGGTATAGTGATGGGGCAATGAGAGGGCTCCAGACCCCCCCCCCCCCCCTTCTTCAGGACCAATTTTGTAATTCTAAGGAGAAATTGGGGTGGGGAGGGGCTAACATTTTATTTTTTTTCATTCATGACATAAAATATACCAAATCTGTGGTTTTAATATCATCATAAAACGCGTCTAAAATGCATGAAATACCGTTTCACAGACGCTCATAATAGAAATATTTTCCAGGGAACCATACCCCAGATGATTAGACCCCCACTTGTTTGGGGCTGGTGACAATTCCCCTGCTAGCAAGCAAATTAGGCCATTTTAGATCAATACATACAGTGAACAATTTAGTGCTGTCCCACTTGGTAAAACTTAATTCTAATGCTAATCCATTTCATTCCGTTCAACAGACGCCAAAATAAAACTAAACACATTCTGTCAAGAAATCAATTTATGCCATAACGAAGCGAGTGAAGCCACCTCAAATAACATATGGACAGCCACAGCAAAAGATGGAACTACTGAACATTTTCATGGTATGATATTAACTATACCTGTGCCTCAAATCCTACAGCTAGCTGGGACATTTCAAGACCATCTCAAGAATTATCATTCTTCGCTTGAACAAGTGGAGTATTCCTCACGCTACGCATTGGCGTTGTATTTTCCTAAAGATACACAGGTTAACACGCCCTGGACCGCGAAATATGTTAATGATCATCCATGTATACGATTTGTGTCAGTAGACTCGGTCAAGAGAGGAACAGGTCGGTATTTGTAGGTTCCAATAAAAAAGACTGGTTTAGAGGTAAATTTTAAGTTTTGGATGATTTGTAAGAAATGTTTGAAGGAACTGAGTCAGTATTAAACACATAGGTAAGTTGACTCAAACATTTCCTACAAATCCTTCAAAATTTAGATTTTACCTGTGCAATGATGTAACAACTGTTACGTGCAGACGATATCAGACTTGGTGGAACAACTTGTTGCGAGTCTGTTACAGTCATCAACCTTGTTACAAAATGATAACAACTTGTTCCAGATTTTTTTTTATATCTTTTTACAATAGATCCTTTGACCTCGAGTCCGTCTATGCTAGTCCATACTAGTGTACCCTTTGGCTTGGCACATTTGGATTCGGACATTGAAGAAATTGAGAAGATTATATACGGACACTTCCTAGGACTATTTCCAAGCCTTCCACGACCAACATCAACTCGCTGCATCCGATGGCGTTACTCACAAGTATATAAATCGTTTCCAGGGCAACCAGGAGCTGTTGTCGTCAGCAGTGAACCGTTGCTCGTGTTGGCTGGTGATGGATTTGTTCATTCCAATTTCAGTGGTTGTGTAGAGTCTGCAAATTCTGTACTTGGAAAACTTCAGGAACATTTAAGGATTTAATACACTAATGTAAATGCAATAACTGTTTCCCCAACCTTGCTGTACGAACCGTAAAACTCTGGTAAACTAAGTGTTATCATAACACATCCTCGCGCATATAAATAAGGCTTATCCCAAAATTGGAAAAACTGCCGTCTATAATTATTACATAAAATTTTAATATCAAGTACTACGAATTTACAAAGCCGACTAGAATTCATTTCCAATGTAAGTAGCTATAGTGATTAACGATATATCGTAACCTCACTATAATACAGTTCTTTTAGTTATCGCAAGCCTTGCAAAATTAAGTCCTGTTTGCATTTGTAATCTTTGCTGCGATTTCCTTCTTCTGATGGATGTGAACGATTGGATGAACTATGAATGTTGAGATGAAGGTACATATATACTCAGAACATTTATAACTCATTTACTCCTGCACATGTATCAGAAGAAAATCACAGCAAAAATTCCAGCTGTAAATGGGTTGGTTTCAGACAGCACAGCTACACGGTGGTCAAACCGCAATTAAATGAATTGAAATAGGATTGAAAGATTTCAATGAACTTTCTATTCATTTGTTAACACATTTGAATTCGACTATACCATCCATTATCACTTAGTTCAAACCAACAAGTAACAATTAGAAAGGCTCGCTCAAGGCTGCGTTATTTCTGTTTGGGGGGAAAAAATATCCCAGAATTTTATACACCAACAAGGCTTGCAATAACCTATATAGATTTGGAACAAATCTGGTCGCAAACGTTCTACACTGCATTAAATTATTACACTATGCTTAATATATAATTATTTTACACAAAATTATGAAAAACGACAAACATCGATTAAACCCAAAGGATTACTACTCCATAATTACATACTAGCTGCAAAATATTTCAGCTTTTGTCGTCTGGTAATCTGCCCCCCCCCCCTCCCTACCCCCAAAACATTGTTTGACCTTCCCCATTTCGTAATAAATCGTTCAATTGAAACGGTAGGTCGACAGATATATAACTAAAATTGCAAATCTTCAAAGGGATAAGATAGGTAAAATAAACAACTTCAGACAAGTCTTTAAATTAGGTTATATATATAGGGAGATCATTTTCCGACCTAAATCGATCACAATTGCAAAAACAATCTGGAGCTTGTGAACTCTGTATTACGTACCACGCACCATTCTAATTCACCATTTGATTTCCCAGCGGTTGTAAGCATTGATCAATTTATTGCACAGGTTAGTTCTTGCTTGGAAAAGTCCAGATATTATTTCACATTCCTCCCGTATAGGAGGAGCTTTCATGATTCCTCAAAGCGATCTTGTTTAATTAGTTTCAAAGTACGTTTCATGTTTGCTTCATAATTGTTGGACATAGTTACCAGGGAATGTTCCAAACTCTCCCGTTCTTTCAGATATTCCTACAAACCAACCATCATCACATTTCTCCACAACCTTCACCGTATCGCCTTCTTGTAACTCAAGTTCATCCTCGTTTTGAGGCGCGTATGTAAACACCACTGTGAATCTGAAATAACGAGGAGAGATAACTCAGAGTAGAATTACAAATATAGCTACTGCTCTACATTTGGAACAAGTAAATTCATGTAACATTTCAAATCCGACTAAGAGGACTGGACTAGATTTCAAGTCCACGTAATTTAATCAAGCCGGCGACGAAGCCGAGAACTGAATCAAAATGCGAGGACTTGGAATCTAGTCCAGTCCGAATTGGAGGATTTGAAATGACATCTCGCACGAATAAATCACTACTTAATTCATTTGGATCCAGTCCAAGGACTGAATTAATTTTAATCCAGTCCTAGGACAGGATCAATATACTTCATCAGGTATCCAGTATTATCATGTGAGCAAAATAAGGCAATATGGTTGGCTAATTTACTCATGAATTATTAATGAGTTTGAGATTGGTTTTGCATAGGAACTTGGTCTTTAGCGTACATAAACATGTTTAGATTGGTCGTTGTTACTCTAGTTTTAATTTGTAAGACAGTGTAAGAGTTTTTTCTTCAGTCCACATCGTAGTTGCTCTTCTTTTGTACCAATATACGGCATTTCCAATGATAATATGCCAATGATACTAGGCCGACACTGTGGTTGGAAAAGCCATATATTGCCGATCGAAATTGGTAGAATTATGTGTATTTTCGATTAGATCCACTCACATTTCTCCGTCAAGACTGTTGATATCAGGTTCCTGCGCAATTGGTTCAGGAAAGCCGTCTACCTCACTTTCTACTTCAGGAAGGCCATTTACTTTCGCGATAATTTCTTCTTGAACTTTCTTCGGAGACACTGAAATACCAACATAGATGATCAGTCTACACGTTAAGACAATGGATTAATACGAGCTGATGTTTAACAAATATAAAACATTTTCGTGGTTGATATAATTTTTAAAATAAACTTTGTCTAAGCCGAGAAAATCAAAGCTAAAGTTTATGTAAATTAACATGATTTTTTATCACATATTTTCTTTGTGTTTTCCTCCTGAATTATTAATGAGTTTTTTAAAGTTATATCAACACGAGTGGAAATTGGGAAAACGAGAAAACCCCGAAGGGTGGAGTGTTTTCACACAATTTCGAGTTTTCCCAATTTCCACAAGTGTTGATAAAACTGTATATCAATACGGAAAAAATGTTTTATATTTGTTTTATAATATAGCACAAAGAAACATAACGAAAAAATTTTTCCGACGTTTCAGTGTTGACATTGAGTTATATCAACACGGCTCTTGGCCAATCAGCGTTAAGAATTTACAAATGCTATATTATAAATAATATATCACAATGAGTTGGGAGCCCAGTGCCCCCCCCCCCCCCCCCCCCT